>JAGFMF010011747.1:4299796-4321468 GCA_019455555.1 Galemys pyrenaicus | reverse complement strand
AAAAGAAAAATACCAGATGGTTCCTCCCCTAGGAGGAATATAAGGGAACCAAATAAGGATCAAGGAAAGTAATAAGAACAACAACAATAATAATAACAACAATAACAATAACAATAAAGACACAAAAACCAAAAATGCAAAGACAAGGACAAATTGGGGACACTTGGTGGAGAGGGGGGAGGGGGAGGGTTGAGGGAAGATGGAAGTACGGGGGATTGAGGTGATAGTGCACTGGTGATATGGTGATGGGGAATACATGGGGATTACAATTGATGTCAAATATATATAAATAAAAGGGAAAAAAATAGAATAAAAAAAAGGTCCCCATGGAATAATAGAACCAACTGGCAAGTGTGTGTTTGGGGAATTTGAATCCCATGCCACTCAGTAAATAGTGCCCAAATGGGGCCAAGAAGCAAGCAAGCATTCTCTCCAGGTACTTCTGTCCCATGCTCCTGATTTCTATCACTAATGCAATCTAGCTCGCTCTGTTTTCACTGTGTCACCTTCCTCTTGTATGTCTCTCTTGTTTATGTAGTTCTTGAGCAGGGGTTACAAAGGATGATGTGAGATAATTACGAAAGTTCTGTATAAAGCATCAACCATGAAGCAAATGTGAAGTGTGCACAGTTGGAGCAGTTAATGCTACCACTGCTGTTATTACTCCCACCATCACCGCTGCCTCTCTGGAACAACTACATTCTTACTACTGGAGCAGAAATATGAAAATGTGGAGACAGACATCTTTTAGGGCCAGCTATACCTCTAATAGCATAGGCAGGAGAGGCAAATTCAACCCTCCTCTTAAATAAAGCCATAGTCCACTATTTGACATAGGGTTTGGGTTGTTTTCCAGCTATAAGGATAGAACTGAGTAGTTGGCAATAGATCCACTTGGTCTGAAAAGCTAAAGCTATTTACAATCTGATTTGCACAGAAAAGGTTGCCAAATTTTGACCTATGATTATCACAAATCAGTGAGTCTTACTTTATTTTTGATATGGCAGCTAAAAAAAGTAAACCATTCCAAAAAGACGTTCAGTGTTATAAAAGAGAGAGGGCAAGGGTCATTCTTGTTCTGTCACTAACTCCACAACTATGGTCATGCCCACTGACCTATTTGACCTCATTTTCTTTACAATGAAGCAACAGTGGTAAGAGAAGATGTTAGACTAGAATCACTAGATGATCTGGTAAGACTTCAAAAAGTCTTCACGTCCCATAATCTTTACTCTTTCTATTAACACCCTTAGATCAGATAGATGGTGTTTTGACCTGAAATAAGCTGAGAAGAATTTCCAAAGGAGGTTTAGACAAAAATGAAATCTAAAGCTCCTTTAAAAATCTTTATACTGCTCATGTAAGGTAGCTCCTATTTTCTCCAGCCTTGAAGAGGTAGAGTAGTACAGTAGGAGAGTATGAACTCCGGGAGTTAGGATCTCTGCATTGTCCCTTTTCAAGCTGTGTGTTATGAAGAAGTTACTTAACCTCTCTGAGCCTTTGTGATAGGAATAATTCTATCTTAAATTCTTTAATAGAGCATACGCAATATAACATATGCAAAGCAGATGGCACATGACAAGGGTCAATGATGTTAACTTCTGCCATTACTATTAGAAACCACGGGATGTAATGTATGGACTGAAACACAGAAGAATCTCAGGAATAGAAAGAGATACTCATAGTAGGCTGCCATTTGAAAGGCTGGATTTTCAGAAAAAGAACGTTTTCTTGCCTCCCTTCTAAAAAGAATTTCTGAAGAGAAAGAGTTCAGAGCCAGAATTCCAGCAACTGAATGCTATTAGCCTATTCATTTCAAGATTCTTCTAACCAGGGCTGGATCTTTTTTGTTCCTTCACTCTTCACACTACTTCTCAATTTCCTTATTCAAATCTCCAATCTAGATTCTTCCCTTACACATACACACAGACTTCAAGTGAGGAGTCGCATGGCTTGTCAACACACACACACAAACACACACACATGCATGCACAGATGTTAATCCCATATTGTCTTCTGGAAACCTGAATGATTCACTTGATCCTTACCTTAGAGAATCAGGTGCTGTCACCTTCAAGGGATGCTATGTAAGGGCTTGATTTGCAGCTAATAGAAAAATCTATTTCTTTCCGTTTCACTTCTGTCACTCAGAAACCATTGCTTTCTTTATAGGAGATTCCTTCTCTTTCTGCAATAACCACCAAGATGACAGATCTCAGGTGGTTAGGTGGCAATATGAGCTGCCTAGGTTGAATGGTGTCTATTAGTTTTAAGACCACTGGTTCAGAATGGCCTTGCAGTGTCCACAGCCCCTCTTAATGAAGATAGGTAAGACAGCTGCCGATGAAATCAAATTTCTCCTCTTCCTTCTTTCCATCTTAAAGTCATCAAACTCTCATCTTCACAACAAAACAGCTGCTGGGGCAAACATTCCACCACTCTCAATCACTGCAGATGATCTACACAATTGTCTTTGGCAAATGATCAGGAGTTTGTTTTCCTGCAAAGCTGACTCCAAAAGGTAGTGAGAGAATGAGGGAGTAGTTTTGCCCTCTTTCTCTGAATAATAGAATGCAACAAAATTATATGGCACATTTAATACAATATAATAGAAATAAAAAGCCTCTGAAAAGTTAGAAGTATCATACATATGAAAACAACTTCTGTAATTATGTCCCTACACATAGCAATAGTAATTCTTCTGTTAGCACAAAGGCAAGAGGAAATTTTCCAGGTAACATCGTATAGGTGCATGGGTTCATAATCAGTTAAGAACCGATGTTCTTTAAAATTCCTGCTCTGGCAAAGTCAACAGTTCTCAAATCTTTATGATCTTTATTAAGGCTCAACTCCCAACTCAATTATCACTTTGCAACATATTGTTTGCAAATATGGCAAAAATCCCTCCCGCCCCTGCATGCCCACCCATTCTCCTGTGTGACTTTCCTGCTCTGCCTACTAAGAGGCAGAATTTTGCCTGACACTGACACTTGCTTCCATTAACAGAATGAGGTGAAAGTGATGTTGTCTCACTTGCAAGATCTAGAAAGTTCTTGGTGCCCTGGTCAACACTCTTTTACAAGGGAGCCCTGAGACCCCATGTGAAGAAGCCCACATTAGCCAAGTAGAAGGTGAGAGGATCTGTGGAGCAGAGATAGATAGTTCTGCCACCTAAGAGTCCTACAAACTAGCAGCTAGAACCAACTTCCAGATATGTGAGTGAGACCATCTTAAACCACAACCCTAGTCCATCCACCAAAAACTGCAGCACTCAAGGAACCCCATGTGCCATCATCAGAACTACACGGCAGGGTCCAATCTAAATGGCTGACTCCGAGGCACATGCCAACAGTATGACTGTTTCAGACATAACCTCTTAGAGCAGTTTGTGAAGCAGCAATAGTTAACTGACCTGCATTTCACCCATGAGGTCTTCTCCACAAGCTGGTAGAGGGTACATTGTATAATTAGAGAAACAAGTTCAAACCCCTGATCCAGCATCTGCTAACTCTTGACTTTGAAGAGATAGATGGCTTGGCTTGTGAGCCTTAGTGTCTTCCTGGATAAAATGCTGAAATTAACCTGTTGAGGGATCATATGCGTGACATATGGAAGGCACCTAAGCAGGAGTCTCAGCACATACGAGATAAATAAAAGCTGTTTTGCCTTCGAGGGAAAGAAAGTGATTTTTCTTTGTATCACTTGTATAGTGCAGTATCTTATATGTGGTTGATAATTAATGCTCAAATATCCCCTAAAATACAACTTGGTTTCATGCTGCCATGTTTACTGAGAATCTGAAAGAGGTGTAATGAACAGAAATGTCTAGAAACAGACTATAGTAATCTGGGTTAAGTCCCTATGCCACTTAGATCCTCTGTCTAACTATCTTTAAAAGAACGAACGAAACATTTAAAATTTTAAATGCTTAAAATTTCTTGCAGTCTCAAAATTCATTTAATATAATCACGATCCAGATTAGCTTTTACAGGACACTTTATGTATCAGATTTTTTTTTTGGTTCCTTTTGCAATTAAAACTTTTAATCACAACCACTTTTTTTTATTATTTCCATTTTACAATACCAGTTTTTATAATTTCCATTTTACACCAGGAAACTAGTTTAAGGCAGATGTCAGCAAATTTGACCTGCCTGACTTTGCATGTAAAGTTTTACTGGGACACAGTCATCCTTGCCCACTTAGATTTTGCCTGTGGTTGCCTTCCCACTTCAATGGCAGGCTTACATAGTTGTGGTGGAAGCTGAGACTAGAGAGTCTACAAAGCCAAAAATCTTTACTATCTGGCCACTATCAGAAGAAGTTTGCTGCTCTCCAGTCTAGAGTAATCTGCTAAGAGAGTTATCAATCACACTTAGATTTATAAAGTTAGAAATCCTATGTTCTTTTCACTAGACTAGTCTCTCTTTTCATTGTCTCACCCATTTAATCATTTGCTTATTACATCTGGTCTTTCAAAGAGCAGTTTAAGGCAAAGATGTGCTAAAGAAAAATGTGCAAGACCCTTGCAAGAGCAGCTAAGGAAATGGCAGCTGTGGTCTGTGCTCACATATCTTGTTAAGAATACACAGTCACCTGGACTCCTGCAGCTAGAAGCCACGGAGCTGCACTCAACACTAATTGAAAAATAAGGAATGAAAAGATTTGCTTTCAACACAAACTTAAATGACCAGAATTACATCTTTATTATCTGAAGTGGGAGAGAGCAACTTGTCAACCTCCACCTGTTCTGGCATCAGGAAAAAAACCACAGAAATTAGCCTCTGGCTGGTCATCTCATTATAGACCAGCCATGGCCCATTTTTAGAAATTCTGATGGATGAAAAAAATCAACTTGCTAATAGAAATGCATCGGAGGTTTGTTATGCATAATACAAAATCACCTGATGCTTCAGAAATAAAGGAATCGACGCTGAGAAATATAGAGCTTAAATAAAAGGAATGTGTTAAAAATGCACAGAAATGAAGCCAAGCATCTCTGAGCTGACAAGCTACATTGATTGGGGAAAGTAATTTAATTTACAAAAAGTGATAATTAAATGGCCATCTTTTGAGAAACAAGCCTCTTCTACAAAAGAACACAACGTGGCGCACAGAGCAGTACTTTGAAAGTTGCAAAGCACAATCTAAATTACAGGGGCTATATTTATGTTTATCTTTATTATTGTTTTTGATCCTGAGCCCTAGAAATTTGAAATAGCCCTTGGTGCTACTCCTGGAGGGGTTGGTTTGCTACATATCACACCTGTGCAAATCCTGATCCCCACTGGAAGATTCCTCCTACTTGTCTCCATCTTGCCAGCCTCGATGCCACCATCCTATCTGGCTCCTTATTAACTTTGCCTTTGATGATTGTGACAGTTTGCTAATTAGTCCCTCCTAATTCAGTCTCTTGTCATATCAGTACACCCTACACAGCTCTACCAGAGTATATATATTTTTAATACTCATTTTATGTATTCATCAAGTGTTGAATGATCACCTGTTTGCTGCATTCCCTGCTGTTGCGCTGGGAACAAAGCCAAATACGGTTTCAAAGGTCAACATATAAAATAAATATAGGACACCCAGTCAAATAAGAAATTAAAAAAACACACATAAAGTAGTGTAATATGTCTCAAATATTTCATGGGACATACTGCAAAAAACCTGGTCATTCATTCAACTATCAAATTTAATTGGGTGACTTGCATTTTATTTGCAAAATCTTGTGACCCTATTTGACACCAAAGGAACTTGCAGTCTACTTAGAGAAATATATATTTATCAAATAATCTCACAACTAAATGTAAAGCAATGACCACGAAATGTGAAACAGGGGAGATTTCCAGAAGGTTACAAGAAATTGCATTTGAACATCATAAGAAGTTGAATGTCTTAAGGAAGCAGAGGGGGCTTCCTGGAGGAGGTGTTATACTAAAGCAGAAACCTAAGGTCCAAATAGGAATCAAAAAGGGGATGAAGAAAAGAAATCATTCAAATGGGATGGGAAAAGACAACTTTACAGAGGCAGAGTGACTAAGAGTGGCTAAGAAGAGGCCAAGAAGTTGGAGTTGAAATGGCAGAGCACCTAAAAATGCCAGTAATGCCAGTCCACACCACTGTACTGCCAGGGTGTAAGCAGGTGCTGTGCTGGAGAGGGATTAGCGAAAGCACTTTTTAGATTGGGTCATTATGGAAAGGCTCTTGAGAAGATGACACTGAAGTCAAAGTCTGATGTCATGATGAAAAGGAATGGCTATGCAGCAATCCAATGAAAATGAAAACATCTCAGACAGAAGGAATGGATAATATAAAGAAAATTATATTATCAATTTAATATAAATAAAATATAAAAATAAATATACTATAAAATATAATAAATATAAATAATACGGTGGAAACAAAACAAAACAAAACTGTGAGCAAAGAGAACATTAGGATAAAATTTGAGAGAAGCAAGGGCTAGACCATGAAGGTAAGCGTTTAGATTTGTTGTCATAGAGAGAAAGTGGTATGATCTGATGCAACTTCATTCTGTAGGCCTGGAGAACATGCGAGAGAGAGGTGCAATGAGACTGGTACTTGAGATGGACTCCAGCAGTGAGTGCGGCATGGACACAAGGGCAGCGGGAGGCTTAGAGCAATCCCATAAACAGGTTGTCACAATTATTTGGGTGATATGGTTTAGGCTGCTGTGGAACCTTGATGTGCTGGAAAGGCTAGCTCTAACCATCACTTTCAGGGATGAGAACACACTGTCCATCCTCAAGTGCCAAGTCTGTATTTCAATTGTCCACTGCAGAGCACAGCCAAGACCTGAAATGCTCATTGTAAGTGTTCAATAACTTAGTATTGAACACTAAATTATGTGTTCAGTAATGAGAATTTAAGTCCAGTGGTGGCGAATCACACCTTCTGTATCCTGACCATTCTTCTTCTCATGCTCTTGTCTCTGCTTTTCTCTTACCCTTCATCTTTCACTGGGAAGTCCAGAAATTCTACCCAAGGTACTAAGTCGTGCAAAGTGGTGCAGTGCACAGAACTTGGATGTCAGTTTCTGCTCTGTCACTTAATACTTGGATGACTTTGGTCAAGTCATTTATGCTTCCTTAGTTCTGACTGCATCAGCTTAAAAAATGGGACGAATAGCGATCATACCACTTGTCCTTGGGCTGCAGAGAACTCTGGTGAGACTTTAAAAAGGTCATGAATTTTTTTCTGTGGCATCGTAAAAACACTCTGCAAATAATTTTAGAAGAAAATACCAAAACGATGTCAAACACAATTGACAACTAGATTTTTGAATACCAATCTCAGGTGTAGCGTCTGCTACTGAATAAATTGAAACCATATTACTCTTCCCTACATAATATATAATTGCCTTGGCAACACACTACATATTTACCACATCCTAGATTTAGAATATTCATCCAGCATATAATGTGCGCAAGAAAACATGCTAGTCACGAGAGGAATTAGAGATGAAACAGCCACAGTAAAACATACTATCTAGCCCCTCATTGCCATCATCCTAAGCCGAAGCATGGTCTTTGGATAACTTCTTTTTTGGACAGATTGTACACTTTTCATGACAAACTGTCTTCAGTCAAGAGCTCCTCGGGTAGTTAATGGTGTCTTGTGATGATCCTTAAAACTCTCCTCTCATTTTACTCTTGATTAAAAAGAAAGAAAGCGCGGGATCTAAGCCCTTGACTGATTTACACTTCAATTTAATTTCTCCCTTTCTCTTTCCTCTTTCCTTTCACTGGATGAAACCTTCCATGTAATTAAGCTCGAAAGCTCTCATCAAACGGTTTGATTGAACTGCGGCACACATTCCCTTACAAGCTGCTGGGGTAGAGGGAAAGTGGGGGACCCTGGGAGGAAGTGGCGTGGTTGGAGTGGGACTGTGTTCCGTGCTGGCAGGGAAGGGCAGGGAAGGGGTGTGAGCACCCGGGATGGCCAGGCTGCCATGCTACTCTCTGCTCCTGCTGTGCCACTCTCTTTCTCCAGTGGGGCCAGAGACTGTCCCAGACTCCCTGCCCACAGCGAAGCAGGTGGCCTCTGGGAAGCCAGAGCCCTACTTTGCACTGCAGCAGAAAGAAGACTCAACAGAGAATCCAGACATCTGAACTTGTTGTAAGCTTGAAAAGTGTGATTTGGGAACAACCCACACATCTGATCCATTAGCCTCTTTACATGCAAAATAATTTCATTGAGAAAAGTGGGGCTTCCCTGGTGGTACAACCATCAGGGACAACCACTGAAACACAAGTTCGACCCCCGGCCAGGGAGGGGACCCACATGGCGCAGCAGAGATCTCCCATTTCACCCACTGCTGCCCTCGGCAGTGTGTTTCAGTCCATCTGCCTGTTCTGCTCCCCGCTCTGTCTCTGGTGACTCCTCTCACCTCCCATGACTCTGGCCTGTACCCCAGTTCTTATATGCATAAATAAATATTAAAAAAAAGAGAGAGGTCTTTAAAACACCTCTTCCAAGTCCAGCATTTGATAACTCTACAAATGCAAAGCAGCATTTGAGTCCAATGAAGGCCATTCATCAAAACATTCTTTCAGTGGCATCACCCCAGTGCCTGAAAAACCTCCATGCTGAGGCTGTGAGTCTAATTTAGTATTATTAAGTTACATTGTGCAGGGAAATAAAGAAGCACTCTGTCAGTATTGTCTGAAAGAGAGTTCTTATAGGGCAGTTAGTTTAATGGGTCCTTCATAACTGACAGAGGGTGGGGTTGCAATACACACATAAAACGTCCTGTAGCACAGGAAGTCCAAGAAACAGGAGACTTCCCGAGAGGGATTCGCTATAGAGGCCAGTCTCCAGGTTTACATTCCTATCTCTCATTAAAGCCATCCCCCTCTTAGATTGTAATTGGCATGTTCACATGAGTCCCCTGGGACAACAACGCACTGATAAGTGATATCAGAGCAGTAAGAAGCAGATACTGAAACATCCCTACATCTGCTATGCACAGCAGCCTTAATCCTCTGTCTTATCTTTACATTTCAGACCAAGAGCTAATTAGGTTACAACTCAAGCCCTCATCTACATTGTTTTTTTCTGACTCACATATTCACCCACATGTGCGAGAACACACACATACATGAGCACTCTTATAATAGTCGTTTCATTCGTTTGACCCTGATAGTTAATGAACTACTTTCATATGTTTGAAAGAGTAAGAACAAAGTAGATTCAAAGGTGATCTAATAAAAAGTTGTTTTAGAAATCATCAGCATTTTGCTTATCAGTGCTGATACAAAAGTGAATATCACATTTGCAAAGACAAAAGCTGGCAGGCCACTTAAAGATCACTAATTGCAATTCTTTCATGTTGCAGGTGAAAGAACTGAAAACAGGAAGGCTTGATGGTTTGCCTAAAATTGTATTTGAGGAGAAAAACCATAATAAATGCTGGAAAGTGGGGCTTCCTTTTGGCACTGCGGGTTGAGTGCCACACTGTGAAGCATCCATGGCACAGCAGCACAAGTTCCACCCTTGGCCAGTGAGGTGACCCACATGGTGCAGCAGACCTCTCTTGCCTCACCTGCTGCTCCCCTCAGCAGTGTGTTTCAGCTGGCCTATTCTGTGTCTCACTCTGCCTCTGGTGAGTCCTCTCACCTCCTATGACTCTGGCCTGTACCCCAGCTCTTGTATGCATAAATAAATAAATCTTTTAAAAAATGCTGGAAAGTAAGTTTTCTGATAAATGAGTTTCTTACAGTGAATCAAAAATAAGGCACACGAGTCACGAGCAGGTTCTTTCATCAATGAAAGAGCCCCTCACCTCTTGCATCTCTTGAGAGAATATGTCACCATTCTCTGCCAGGTGGCTCTACAATATATGGATAGCTTCCAAAGGTTGTACAAAAATTATGAATATAGGAAAGTGTCCTAATATGTTGGTCTCAATGCCAAGAAAATGGTCCCCATTTGCACAAATTACCTAACCTACAATTTCAGCAGACCTAAAGGTTATTTGCTTAGTAAGTAGAAGAACTTGAGTGAACTGCTTAACTCTCTGAGGCTCAATTTCTTTTCTTCTAATTTCATGATAATAATAGAACCTACCTTGAAGGATGGTTGGTAAAGATTAAATGAAGTAAGCCAGAGCATTTGGTTCAGTATCTGACACAAATTAAGTGCATACCATTAACTGATAACTTTAGGATATATTCATAGTCCTTGTAATTAATCCTGGCTGTAAGTAGAACATTAAAAGACCCTTTAAAAAGAATAAGGACTCCTCTTTGAGAATACTACCTTGAGAATTTTTCCACCTCCCTGGTAATATTTACATATATTTAAATATTAAAAGCACAGATTTAGATTCAAACTCCTTGGATACTGAACCTGGTTCTGCATATTATCTATTTGACTTTAGGCATGTGACTCAAACATTCTAAGCCTCAGTGTTTGAATCTTTAAAATGGGAAAACAATTGTATCTACTTGTGCCTAAATGAACTCAAACATTTAGGACAGTATCATGCACATTGAAAGAGCTAATAAAAAGTGATATATAATAAGAGAATAGTAGATATTGATGTCATTTTTTTTTAAAGGCCACAGGTATTCTTTTTGAGTTTATTTCATCTAAGAAGAGTGGATGGAGATAAGTAAATTCCTGAAGATTCCCATCTAATTATACAGATGATGGCTGATGGAGAAATTCAGTATCTAATTCAAGGGAAAAGGGACAATAAAACTTTGACTATAGAAGCCATAGGATCCTCCTCTTCCATAACTACTCAACAGGCTAAATTCTACCAATAACTGAGATTTAACCCTTTAATCATTCTTTTGAAGTGTGGTAAGGAATTGCAAAGCTGCTAAAATTGAGTCCAAGAATCCAAAAGGGCCTTGCTTTATCTTACCTGCCTTCTGGCTGTTTTCCTACAGGCATTTAGGCTTTTATTAAAACTAGGTTTTCAAAGCAACCAGAGTTAACTCCATCAATTAATACTTATAAAGAAATCCCAAAGTCTCTACTGGTCACCATTAGTTGTTCACGCTGTCTGGGGATTTGAGGTCAAGAATTAAATGGGATGTGGAAGCATATTTAAAATTTTCAGCTGGAATGATAGTGTGTTGTCCAGCACTATGCAGGCCAGATCAAGCCTGCAGAAGTTAATTCTTTTTTGGTAGCAGCACCCCTACCCTGAAGGTGTCTGCTCAAGTTCACGTCCCTGAAGCCGCACACCTGTGCCTTTCTACAAGACTTGCAAGCTCTTCATAAAAAGAGCCCTCTGTGGCAATTTCAAATATTAAAAAGAGCGCATTTCATTTGGTTATTTGAATTAATTACTTCTCCCTTCTTGTTTGAGTCTCTGCACACAGCCAAACCCTGCCTATCTCCTTCTCCTTCCCTTCTATGACACCATCAAATAATAAAGGCGCAAAGCAAATAAATGTTAAGTAAAACAGCGACACTGATTCAGTTTATGCTGTGCTCTATCAGCCCCCTCTACTGCCTAGCAACCGGGTGGCTCACCCTGAGTTCATTTTCATTTTAATGCACCACACAGAAAAGCCGCCTAAATATACACCCCGGTTCTGAAGCATATAATCTGTAAACTACAGGAACAGGCGGATCATTTCCATTAGTTTCTTATGTAGCAAAAACCACAATTTGCACTCAAAGCGTGTAATTATATTCAAATTCTGAAAGACTGCCTCGAAAATAGTTGAAATTCATAGTTTGGGGGAAAGTCACTCAGGAGCACACATGGTTATGCTTTAATATGGGGGTGACAGGAATATTTCAAAACTCTAACAAAGGGAGGGTGAGGGCAGTACCTCAGAACATGTGCCTTGCTCAATTCCTAAGGGTTTCACATTCAGATAAGTTGCTGGTAAACCAGGAGTGGGGACTGGGCAGTGAATATGTCCTTGAACAATAATTTGGTGTGGCTTCCAGATAGAAAAAGATATAGGTGAGTACTCAAGTCATTTCCCCCACAACTTCCTAGTGAGAGTCAAGAAGGCAGGAAATGTCTCCTTGCATGGGACCCCAAGTCTGCATACTGTCTCACACTGGACTCTCCCATACAGAAGCTATTTTCAGAATACCCCCAAGAAACCCTACCTCTTCACATAAAATTAGGTATCTATTAGAAAGCTTCTCATGGAAAATTAATTTTTATCAAAGAGGAGAAAAGTCCATTGCTAGCTTGCTAGCAGAATCCATTCCTGCAGGATTTAACCTAGTGAGGAGAGAGGAATCGACTGAAAGAGATGGAAAGTGAGAAAGGGTATCAAAGGAGTGTGATGTTGGCATTTCTTCAATAGAACAAAAGAGAAATGATGGACTTGGGGTCCTACCACCTCTTTCTCCACTGATTTGACACTGACTAGATGCCCTTAGCCAACTCATCATTTACATGCTATTTAAATTTCATGTATCACATGTGAGTGTTTGATCCCAACCAGTCCTTTTAATTAGTACCTTCTCATGTCAGAATGGGTTCCAGATACTGGAAAACATTCAAATACTTATTATGAGGCAGACCCTCTCAAACATACTTGGGAAAAGAATGCCAGGCATGTTGACCTGAATGCTTCGTTAGTCTATGCCCTCTATTCCTGAGAAAAGAACTTGTTGTATTTGTTTTCTGTCTGTTGTTTGAGATAATGGACTGTGTGTTACAGCAGAAAAGACAAGAGCTCCATGGTCAGAACTGAGTTGGGATCTTGGCTCTGCTGCCATCTTGCTTCTTTGGTCAAGCCACTTAGCAGTCTGAGTCTCACTGTTTTTATTTATGCAACTGTGGAACCTTATTAAAGGCAAAGCCTTGTGAGGATTAAATGAAATCATATATGTAAAGCAATGGAGGAGTGCCTGGTACACGGTAGGTGTACATTGTGTGTTGGTGTACAATCCAAACAATTCAGTCTCAAAACTCTAGCTGTAAGTAGAAATAAATCACTTGCTCTTTAGAAACTCAGTTGCTACTCTGCCCCCTGCCCTGATATGGCTAAACACAGCACAGCATTTTAAACATAATGCAGAGCTCCTTTCTCTATTATAAGGTGTGTTTAAATGGAAGCTGTGTTCTTCCAGCCTTGGCATGACTCTGTGGTGAAGGTGGATTGCAGCTTTATAATATCACAGTGTGCCACTCTTACATATTATGCTACTTTCGTCAGAGAGGAAAAGAGAAAACCTGGCTAGTGCCTTTGGTGTAAGTTATAATGTTCAAGAAAATAGACTTATAAAATACAGGCAGACCCTTGGCTCTCCAACAGGTTTAAGATGCAGAGTGGGGTCGTTAAAGATAAACAGACAAGTGAATCATGCAATCCAGATCATCTTACTCGAGCCCCCTCATGAAATGACAGCTTCCCCCAGTTGTAGTACGAAGGCACATACACACTACAAGTGACAGGAAAACCACAGTAAAAGGAACAGGGTTGGTAAGAAGATCGATAGCGTGCATAGACTGTCTAAAAGTGAAAAGAGTAATACAATTAAAATAGGATCATATCCAAAATCACGGACTTGCTCAAGGAGAAAATGAGAGTCGAATCTATGACCCGGCACCATGTCCTCCCCCACAAGGTTTTTGGCTTTAAATTGGGCTCCACAAAGTCAAGGTGGAGGATTCTGGCATGACAATGTGTTTCCATTTCCTCTATAACCTGTGAGTCCTGGCAAGCAAAAGTCTCAGAAATGACACTTAAAGAAAGTTCTCCATTTTCATTTCTTAAAAGAGTTGTCTTAAAAAGGCTTGCCTTACCTGTGTATAAAGTGGATTAAAAATTCTAGTTTTCAATGGATACTGAGCATCACACAGGAATGTTTAAAATCTGTATAAGTTTGTGGAAAACAGGATCCTGATTCTGAATGTCCAAAACAATCTCAAATATATTTGAGACCTCTCCCCTTTCACTTCACTAGATTTCTAAGTCTCTAAATGGTTTGCTGTAATTTGGTTGTTCTAAGCTAAAATGTGCTTGATGTGCACTTCTATCTAAGAAGACAGTTATCAGAAGGTACAAGCTGACCACACACATTGTCTCTTTTCTGTGTGACATAAACAGGAAACTAAATGTTAAGGTTTTCTCCTCTACATTTCCCTAAGGAAATGTAGTAAGTAACTCAAGTAACCCCGTGGAAGCAAAATGTGCTACTACAGAGAAATGAGAAGACTTACTGAATGTATTTCTTTTTACCTCAACCTGCCAACCAGCAAACATTCAACACCAAATTGTGATTTTTGTACAAGGAATTGAAAAACATTATTGTTAACATATTTCTCATACCATATTTAAGCTGTGTGTAGTGGCTTACAATGTACAAAGCACAACTTGCTGAATTTGCCATATAATCATGTAACACGTGTATGATAAGAGCTATTGTTGCTATTCTCAGTTTAAAGATGAAGAAATTGAGTCTGAGGCAGGTGACTTATCCAGGTTCACAAAGTTGCTAAGTATCAGAATGAAGACTGACACCTATTGCTCTGACTTCAAATTTTATGGCTGATTGTTCCCACCCCCATCTGACATCACACTACCCATTATAACTCCACTGTCATTCAGCTGTCATCCTTATTAGCACACATTCTGAAAATCACTTCTCAAAAATATCTGAATAAAAAACCCAGCCCCATCTTCTGATTCATCCCCTTCCCCAAACAACTGAATAGCTTGTTCAGAATGTGTAACAGTCAGTAAGGGCTTTATAAACACAACTTATTACCTCAATCATCTTGCCACAGAATCATGACTGAGTCACAAAGTAGACAAATTTACATTACGTATGTTTTAAGGTGAACTTGTACAAAATAAAAATGCAATAGAAAAAGGAAACTGATCCCTTTTAAAAAGAACACATTCTTATCAGTTAGTTATTCTTACTTATTTAACCTGTTTTTCTTCACTGAGAGACAAAATGTGAATAGAGTTGGTGGAGTGTGTCTCTGGAAAGGAAAAGAAGGAGCCAGTAGAACTCACACCAGAAGTCATGGCAGGGCGGGTGGGGGGTGGGTCTGGAATGGAGGGTCTGAGTAGAGTCTGGAGGAAGATTTGGAGTTTGTCTGCAGAGCACATGGTGGCTGCAGTCAGACAGAATCAGCCTACATGTCATCTTGTAGACTTGGTCACACAAGATAAACTGAGAGGAAAGCAAGCACAAGTTTTAGCTAAGCCTCTGGTTCTGTTTTCTCCACATATGTAAACAGTTTCCCTCTTGAGGCACCATCTTACCCATTTTGTGAATTGCTACTATTGTCACAGAAGGTTTTCTTTTTCCACTGTGAAAGTTCAACAGAGATTCATTGAACTTCATAGTTTTATGCCTTCCCAATGAATGCCTCATCGGGGAGGAGGTGAAGGGAGGTTCCCCACTCCAAAATTCTTATGTGGCAGCTCTAAGACCTAGTACTTCAGAATGTGACTGTGTGAACGTGCCTTTTATGGACTGATTAAATTAAAATGAGAGATTTAGAAGGTGCCCTAATCCAATCTGACCATCTGACAGGTGTCCTTATAAGAAAAGGACACAGGAGATGACATCAGAGGTGTGTACACAGAGACAAGACCAGATGAGGACACTCTACAAGACCAGGAGAGAGGTCGCTGAAGAAACTAAATCTGCCAGCACTATTGTGGACTTCTAGTCCCTCGAGCTCTGAGAGAAGACTTTATGGTCTTTAGGTCACCCGGAGATTATTATTATTTTTAATGGCAGCTTTCACAAATTAAGACAAGGAGGGAAATGTGAACAATCCGTTTCAAAGCTTATCTTCAGGGATCACCCAGGATCCTAGCAAAGAAGCCTTCTGAGATCTGATAAGTTCATTCGCTATAACACAAAATGGAATATATTACCGCTTCCAGATTTAAAGTCTGACAATAATGGGATAAACACTGCAATAGAATTCTAGTCACAGCTTATTGGGGGAAGATTTTCTTTTGTCCTGAAAGAAATTGTTCCAATTATCTCATCTTCTCTCCCTATGACATGGCAGTCCTCACTTCAACCGCAATGACCCATGTTCAAAGTCCTGAAGAAACTGACACTAGGGCAGGGTACTCTTCACGGGGAGGTCTGGCAAGAACTGGTTAATCTCCAGACTCATCAGTTGCCAGCAAATTTTAGAGAGGCAAAACAATGCATCTCGAGGAGAGAGAGTAGGAGAATCCAATTCAATTAATTCATCACCGAGTCCAAAGACATATAAATCTTATCATTTTATCTGTCAACCAACATCATGAATTATTCAGCAAACTGAATCCCAAGAAGGAGGGGAGTGAGAAAGTGGTTAGGAAGCAGCTGGCTGAGAAGAAGAAAGTGGTCCGCAGATCAGAGCAAAACAAGCCCCATGGCTAGAGAAACTTAAAAGGTGGGGGTCCCTGTGACAGTGAATGAATAGCCTGACACAGGACCCCTGGCTATGGGCCACCCCTGGAACTGCCACCCCACTTCTGCTAAGATGATATATGGAAAGGACTTATGTTGTCCCCCTACTCCCCCTCCCCCACACACATCCATCCTTTGATTTCTAAGCAAGAGACATTCCTTTTACAATCAGTTTCTATGTTCTCATCTAATTCTCCCAAATGCCTAAGGAGTGAAGAAGGTCTGCTATTTTGTGGGAAATGAAATGAAACACACATACTGAACTTAGGGTCCTTAGGGCAACCTGTTTTCTAAGTTAAATGCATTAAAGTATTTTTCAGGGAAATGTACTTGGGAGTTCTAGGCGGGACAGAGGGAAAATGAAGGAAAAAATATACAAAACTCCCTTATGAAAAGGTTAGTAAACAAATATACTTTAGTATTCATGTGCCATACAACTAAACTACCGAGATGCTTTGATCAACATGACATTTAATAATGGAAATAAAATCAAGGATGAAATACAGCTGGATGGATACTTTAACTGAAGGATGTAAATCTGCATTTTAATAAAGGCTATTTAGATTTTATATTAGTTCATTTTTGCATGGCATTTTGATAACCCACCCCATCCTCATACTTTTAAATTATAGAAGCATTTATTTTTTATAGGTGATCAAAATACTTGACATTATCCCCAGTTTAACACCATCATGTCTTAGTTTTCTGTGTTTAGCAGGTAGCCCACAGCACATAGTAAGTGTTCAATAAATGTTAGTTGATTGACCACTGAATAGAAGCAAGGAAGAAATAAAGCAGGCAACCTGAGAGAAGGCAGTGGCCAAAGGAAAAAATCTTACTAGCTCACAGTTAAGAGTTAGTTCTCTCCTGAGGCACAAGCCTCACTTGTGTCTGTCCGGTGAGAACACACAGTCTGGCCTCCCCCCTCTCCACCCCCCAACTCATAAAGGATCTCAGCTTTTCTAGGCAGTCCTGGGATAAAGACTTTAGGCAAATCTATACAGAATCAACTTCCTAAAGGTCAGAACCAATCATGGGCAGAAAACCAGGTGTTTGGAGGACTTCTGTTTCTTCTATCTGGGAGAGTTCAAATCCCACTATTGGGCAGGATGGTTTAAGGAAAGGGTGGAAACAACAAATTAACATGGCAGCTCTGGGGACTTAAGGCTTCTCAGGAAATGGGCAAGAGTTGAACAAGGTTAGTAAAAACAAACAGAATTCTTTCTTGAATCCAGAAAAGGGACTCAAGGCTCTAATTTTTATTTTCTTCCAAAAAGAACAGAAGGGAACAGGAAGCCAATTGTCTACTGTCACAGATTTTAATAGACAATAGAGACTACTGCATTTAACTCTTCAGTAAGGTTGGCAGAAAACTGCCAGGAACAGTCATTAGTCTCATGGTGTGTTGCCTCCTACCACCTCCATGCAAAAAAAATATCTTAAAACAATTGCTGTTACTAAACCTTTGTCTTGGATGGGGGAAAACACTTGTACTCCAAGGAAGAATGAGAGGCTCATTAGCGAAACACTGAGGGGTTTCCTGGCCCTTTCAGAACACAGAAGATCACAGCTTAAATGTGGGACTGGAGCCAGAGATGGGAGCCTTTTGTTGATTGCTGCTTTTCTTGATTCCAAGCTCAACAACATTAATTAAATATGCAAGAAACATACCTAATATAGCAGCATTCCCTTCCCAAGCCCCAAATCAATGGGATGGGATTAGAGGATTGAAAGAGGATCAAGAAGAGTTGACTCCATGAGCTTTCTTATCTAGCCCTGCCAAACCCTGGAGTTCACTGCTTTCTACAGCCCTGTGGGTCCAGGGCCTTTTATAGAGTCTCCAGTCATTTAATTTCTTTGTTCCACTTTTCCATCACCCTGAATTTTATCAGATGCAGGATAAAGAAAAACCAGACTGGGCACCGGTCAAAAAAATTAGCGGGTACCCACAACTAATCCTTGAAGAAATGAGACAGAGAAGAGTTGCATTTGACTTGTGCAAGCCTCAACTCTCTGGCCCAGTTGTGGGGAGGGGGTGGCGAGAGAAGGGAAAAAGATGACAGACTTAGGAACCCCTGAGAAATACTGCTTTTCACATTCCATTACTTAGTAGTAGCAGGTTTTAACTGTTTACTTCCCAAACAGAAAACATCAAGACCCTGCCAGCCTATAACCTCTAACTAATGCATAATCTTCATCTCCCTGCTGATCATTTACACTAATTAGCAAAATTTAGCTAATTGTCACTGAGTGTTTCCGAGTTTAATTATGGCTATTAGTAATAGTCTGTCTGGCTTCCTCCATCTCCCACTCCCCTCTTCTTCATTCCCACTTCTGTAGAAACCCACTCCCAAACTCTCTCTCCCCCTAGAAACTAACAGTTTCCATTTCAACAAAATTGCTTTTGTTTTGGGGGCAGTTGTTCTTTTCTAGGTTATTTATTGATTTATCTTTAAGGAAGCCTACATAAGACGCAGCAGGAGTCACAGACATAACAGTTACCAGATCAAGATGAAGCATTCCCTCCTTCCCACCACCCCCCACCTCCACCAACCTGATAAGCTTTGAGCTGCTTGACAACTCCATCAAATAAAATTTAAAGAGAGAGTCAGAAAGAGCCAGAGTATGTGCTGGCATTTTCTCAACGTGCTTCCACTTAACACTACAGACAGCATACAGCAGTAGCCCAGGGCCAGGCGGCAGGAAGAACTGACACTGAGAATGGGATCTGCATGTTACAGGTCTTCAAAATACAAGCCAGGGCAGGGGACCTGCCTGCGGTTCACTCTCGCTGCTCCCTGGAGGGCTGCTCCTGCAGCTGGGCTCTGTGATTCTTACTCTCCCCTCCAGCGGAGTGAGTGCATAGTAAACAAATAACGAAGTGCCCTTCTTTAGAACAGTTTACTACAGCCAGCTCCTACCTTCCTGCGGACACTACATTTCAGAGCCAGCCTACTCAGAGCTGAACATATTTTTAAGAACCGTAGATCTCTTCCTTCCATGGCTATGCAAGCAGGGTTGTCTGGTACGAAACACATCCCACCTGTACCGTGTGAACAAACCCACCCATGCTGCCTTTAACTGAAATAGCATTTGCAAGAATGATGGACTCAGACTTACTGTAATTTACACTTGGGTAAATTATCAATGGACTTTGTCTTAGCTAATATATCACTTCCTCTCGGGTAGTTAGAAACATTAAATGTACAGTTTTTGCCAGAGCTGTTCCTTTCATCAGACATCTGAACAAAATATAAAGCACTCAAATGAACAACAATGGCCAATGGTTATTAATTAATTATATTTTCTGCTACCCTCCCTGACCTTTACCACACAGGCCACTTTATAGCAGTTCCATCAACTTCATGCTGAAGACCTAAGTCTTCCTGCTGGCTGCTATTTCCCCGTGACTAGCTCCCAACCAAGATCTGAGAGAAGGGTGAAAGCAAGGTGAATGAATGAATCTCAAAGTGCAGCACTGGGACTTAACAGATAAGTTGCCTGCCATCGTGGGGGAGGGGGTGAAGGAGGTGTAAGGATGCAAAGGGGAGAATGTAGTATTTGTACAGCAGCTATGAATAAGGGAACTAAGGAGGGAACCCTTAGGGAAAGTATGGGAGCGGAGAAGGAAGGGGGTCAGAACACACTAGCCTTTCAAGGGAAATTGGACATTTTCTTCTTTCATGCACATGCGATGCTTTCCATCATTTTAAATTCAGTTTTTTATTCTCTCCCCACCCTTGACATTACCTGAAAGGCGAGTGGGTTAAGGAATTGCTATGCCCCACTAAAAGGATAAAGAGCAGAGAGACCCACCGTGCCCTCCTCGAAGGGAAACAGGGGAGCGATAGATAGAAATAGGCACTGAGTGATGCTTGCTGCCATGGAAATGGTGCTCCTGCTGGGAGTTAGACCCCGGCGAGGAAGAGGAAGAGGAAGCTACATTAGAGGAACTCCACACAGAGCTGACGATACATCCCCAGAAGAGGGACCAGATCCCAAGCGTCCAGGCCGGCTGGCGAGGAGGGCTCCGTCTCGCGTGGATTCTCGGGTGCATGGTCAGTGCACGGGGCCACCACAGATGGGCAGTTTGAATTCCAGCCAGTGAAGAATAGTGAAGTTCATGGTGCCCAGGGGCCCATAGTAGCAGGAAGAAGACTTGCCCGAATTTTGGAAAGAGGGAAGGAATAAGACAGATGGTGAACCAGTTTAAAAAAAAAAAAACTACTTTAAAAAAAAGGGCAAAAACCTCCCTTTTCCCAAGCTGTAATTTAGGACGCCAAAGTCCACCCGGGCATAGCAACCCGCCTAGGGAGTCCCGGAACGGCACGCATGTCAGGGGGTAGGCCGGGCGCGGCTTCCTCCTGAGCTCTAGGCACCTCGGGTTTGGAGACTCAACTGCACACTCCGGGAAGCCACACGGAGGAAAGGTGGAAGCGAAGAAAGAGGAGGCAGCAGGAGACCCAAGTAGGTTCAGGTTAGTTTATACCAACATCCAGGCAGTTTGACCATTTTCCCTTTTTCCACTTCCAGGCGATGCAATGCAGAACTGTCAGGTTAAAGGGGGCTGCAGGTGGGAGAGTAGCTCGCTCTCTCCTCGGAGTCTCGGCGGAAGGGCGCGGAGCTGTTAACCCTGTGCGTTCTGGAAGAGTGCCACGGAGCAGCCGCCTGCGTCTCGGGTTTCCCAACTGGAGGAAAATCTGTAGCAGCAGCAGCAGGAGCAGCCGGAGGAGAAGAGGAAGAAGGACTGGAGGGAAAGAGGAGAGGAGGAGGAACCCAGCGCGGAGCAGCCACCCAAACCAACGTGGCACCGGGCGGAGGGAGGTGGGTGGGCGAGCATGGAGAGCGAGTGAGGAGGTGCCGGGCAGGCGGCTGAGGTGGCCGAGAGGCGGGCGGGCGCCGGCAAAGTGCGCGCAACTGGGAGGCACAGGTGAAGTGAAGCGAGGAGTTAGGGAACCAAATTCACAAATGGGCAAGTCATATGCAAATAGCACACTCCCGAGAGCAAATCAGTGCGGCCCGAGCGCTCTGGCGAGGGACTGGCTGGCTCGCGAGGAAGGAGGGGCCCGAGCGACCCGGAATCCCGGCCCTCCCCATTCAAGTACACGCGCATCTTACACCCGCGGGCCTCCCGCGCACACACGGGCGCCCTCCCCCACGCGCTCCGAGGAGTAGGGGTGGGGAGCTGGGGGATGAGGGTGTGTGTGTGTGTGTGTGTGTGTGTGTGTGTGTGTGTGTGTGTGTGTGTGTGTGTGTGTGTGTGTGTGTGTGTGTGTGTGTGTGTGTG
>JAGFMF010011747.1:4247114-4299472 GCA_019455555.1 Galemys pyrenaicus | reverse complement strand
GTGTGTGTGTGTGTGTGTGTGTGTGTGTGTGTGTGTGTGTGTGTGTGTGTGTGTGTGTGTGTGTGTGTGTGTGTGTGTGTGTGTGTGTGTGTGTGTGTGACGGATAATGCAATCCCGAGCTCCGTTTTATCGCTGCTTTCCCTCTCCCCTTCCAACGCATTAAGCCAAGTTCGGCGGGCGATTAAGGCACCTTTTGTAATTTGATAAGAAAAATGCAGCCGGCAGCTGAAGCCGAAGTCGCCCCAAATAGAAATAAAAATAAACCCCTTGAGTCAGCAGGAACGCCGGGCGGGTGCATGCTGTGGTGCGGCAGGCACGCTCTCCCCGGCCTGGTGGTCAAGCAGCTCTCTCCTGGGGTTCAGATGCCCCGAGCCCCATCCCAGGGGTAAATGGTGGGAACCCGAGCCCTGACTCTTCTTAAGTGAAGGCGGAGAGGAGTCCTGGTGCTCGAGGGTGAAGGGCTTGGTGGCTGACAGCCGTTCCAGAAGGTGGCTTCCGGCTGGGTGGGCAGCACTCAGGATCCAGACGTTGGCACCCATGCTGGCTGTCCTGGTCAGAACCTCAGAAGGGACAAGGGCTGCGTCCACTGGCTGGTCAAAGAGAATAGCTGGCATGATATGGACTGGCCTCCCGGGAGGCGTGGCCCCATGTGGGGGAAGCCCCTGTGGCCTCCAGGGCTCTGAGCACCAAAAAAAGAGCACGGTTAGCATGTACGCTGAATCCACGGCAGAGAGCAGGAGCAGCAGGAGAAGGCTGGCCTAGGGTTCTGGCTCTGCCAGGGCACTGGTGACGTTCTCTTCCAGGAAGCCTCCATACCTCCTCCCCCCACCCCCCTCTCCACTGCTGGAGGGGCCTGAGGCACAAACCCTACAGGCAGCCCTGAGACCCAGCCCTCTTCCTCCTGGGTGCTGCTAAGTTGGACTCCTCATTCACCTCCTTTAAACAAGTATATTACATTCGATGGGGGGCAAGGGGGAGGAGGGTAGGGTTGGGGGAGAAGCCAATGGAATACTATCTGCTGATTGAATCACATTTATATACTATTTGAGACTTGCTGGTTAAATCTTATTATCTATATTGTATTTAGGTGACATTTCTTTTTCAAAAAAAGAGCTTCCACACCTTTATATTCCTACTCTCAAAGGATCTTTCAAAACCCCCAACTGAGGATAAAGAACAGGGATTAAGACAGTCCTATTCATCTTTGGGACACCCCAAGGAGATGTTGCAGAAAATAGCATTATATGTCTTTCTAAGGGATAAAGATAGCAAACCTATGGATGATCTCTTCAAGGTCAAATATCAAGTCCACTTCAAAATTTATTATGTGCCTTGGTATTCTGGTTCTGAATTTGGTGTTCTCCTAAATGTCCACATAGCCCAAAGCAAATGGTGCTCAGTCAGCCCAAATGCTGGGGCCCTCAGTTGTAAGGGTGACCCAGGATCTGCAGCCTCAGAGGTCAGTGGCCCTGGACAAGTTCCTCAAACCCTTGAGTGGAAGCCTAGAAACGCAATGTCTTAAATAAGCAACAGGTGCAGGTGCCCAGGGATTCAACAAGGGAGAAATGTAGTTTATAGAGACTCAAATAAGCCTGTTTCCTCTTTTGTAAAATGTAGATAATACCTTATCTTATGAGGTTGTTGCGAGTTGTAAATGAGATAAGGTAGACATAGAGCATTTTGCATAGCGATGGGCTGAGAGTGGCAGTCTTTATTTAACAGAAAAATAAGGTCAAGCTCCAAGAAAGTTAAGTACATGTGTAGGGTCTTATGCTATTATTGGAAAAGTCCAAAATAAATCCTAACATCCTAAGGTTCCTCCCTTAAAGGTACAAGATGACTCTCATTCAACTCAACCACTCCTGGATTTAGTTTTCCAAATGGATCCCCACTATATTCTGGACTTACTCTAACTCTGTATCCTAACTGTAAAGGGTCCTGGATCACCTGACTTATTCCTTAATTCTCCAGCTCCATCTTCTGCTAAGTGGCTCCTTAACGCATTGCCCTCCAGTTTCATAGACCCTTCTTCTGCCTTTTGAATGTGCTGAGTTCTTTCCCAGCCTTTATACTTGCTGTGCCTTCTTGTTTGGAACACTTTCCCCAAGCATTTTCCTTTGACCATTTCATTTCAAATATTACCTCCTCTAAAGTCAGCCACCCCCACCAGCCCTGAAAGACATGGTATCTCATTATGTAGCTTCATTTCCTTCATGGCATTCTCTACTTTCTGAATCTATTTTATCTGTATCTGTTTATAATCCTTAAAAAAAAAAGAATGTAAGCTTCCTAAGAGCTGAGCCCTGGTTTTGCTCTTCCCTGTATCCACATTGCTCAGCAAACATTTGCTGCATAGATGAATCCAATGGCTCAATTATCAATCTTATCCTCGCATGTTCGTATACCACACCTCCTCCCATGTTTAAACTGCTTTTTAGTTACAAGGATTTCCAGAGGATATTTTTTTAGATTTGATACGTTAACTATCCACAATCACAGTTTGTTTTCTAAACTGACTTGAAGACTCCATGTTTTATTTTTTCCCAAATAAGTATGAAAGGCTTAGATGGACTTTCCCATTAATTTTCTGCTAGGTAATCAAGTGAAAATAAATCTTTAATGCATTATAACATCTGGAAAAGTTGCTGGTATGTCACAACTAGAATATTCATTTACTTATCATACTTTATATTTTTGCAAAACATCAAAACAACTGTGAATTCCCATAAGGCTGATTCCATTTGGAGACCCAGATAAATACTGAGAAGTCTGATGAGAGGACAAATGTAAAATGCAAGACTAGTTTATTTTCCTTCATCCACTCTAAAAAGGTACTCAGAAATTATCCTGATAAAATGCACGTCCCTTTCCAAGTTAACACATTGCTTATTTCTGGTTGTATGTGTTATTTTTAATTCTTCCTGGCTCTTCCTCTAGTCAACACATCCTACTCGGATTTCTAATGCTTAGTCTCTTAGAGTTATTCTATTAGGCCATCAGAATTTATAATAGATTGGCATATTAAATATACATCTTTTCAGATTTGTATCTCCAATGATAGCTTCTCAACACTGCCTGCAGCAGAGTTCTACTGGAGGACTTGTGACCCCCTGGATGATCACCAAAAACTCTTCTTTCCTCCTGAGTTACCTTCTCTACTAGGTCCCCTAGAGGATGGAGATGAGAGTCTACTTTTAAAACAGAAAAGATGTGAGGTAGATTTAGAAATGTTACGCTCACCACAGACTTAAAGTTGAGAAGTATAAATAATTTCACAGGAACAACCACGCTTAGCTCCACTTGGATAAAACTCACAGAATCCTATCCAGTCTTCTCAGAATCTTAAGTTTCTGAATGGAATGTGGTGCCCCTCCACCCAACCACCACCACCACCATAACCCTGTAACTGGATTTGCTTGGTTAAGAGTTGGCGTTTTCTATTATTTCATACTTCAGATTTTGGCATTATAGAGTTCTTCCTCAGAGTCTTGTAATTTCCCCCTTCCTCCCCACTCCTCCAGAGACAATCGAAGGTAAGCTATGGGAATCCTTGCCCATCTGGTCTCTTTGCCCTGTGCTGGTCTGAATCTCAGTTATAAAGTAGTCTGGGGAATCATTTAGCTTCTAAACTCAGCCTCGTGATATACTTAATCGTGTCAGGTGCCAGGAACCTAATGTGAAGTTGCCCTGCTGGTCTCTCAGAATTCATTTTGTCTCTGCACATGCTTCTTCTCACTTATATGGACTCTGACTTTACACTTCGCTGCCGGCAGGCAGGAGACACCTGTCAAGCGGGTGGTGGCGAGCACATCTAACATGACTGCACAGGCACAGGCAGACAAGAACAATCTGGTTCTGGGTGAATCCTAAGCTCTTAGGTCAGGACCCTCTTTTTCCATATATGAAGAGCAAGAAATCCTTCCATTTTCTGTCTGTACAGGGTTCTAAAAGGTAAATTTACAGGAAGGAAAAGAGAGAGAGAAAAAAAGCTCAACTTTCATAATGTAAATTGAAATAAAAGTCCTAAAGAAATACAGGTGACTGTTAACATGGCTATAGATATACCCACGGGTTCCCGTCACACCATAAAACAGTCAAACTCTGTGTTATTATCTGTCAGTCAATTTATTTATAGCCACATCATTCATCTTTCTGTGCATTTATTTAAGAAAGTCATCCTGCAACAAAGAAGGCTGTGATTGTATTTTCCATTTAGGGGTAAAAAAAGAGAAGGGTTTTTTTCGGGCATCATTTCTACATGTATTTGGTTAAAAATAGTATCCTTGTGTAACAGTATAGTTTGAGAATATACATATGAATATTATTAAATGTAATATATATTCTCAAACTATACTGTTAATATATACACTGCTGTTCCTTTAACTTATCCTTCTTATAAACATCCACAGTTATTCTCTTGTCCTCCTTGTGGCTGGAATGGGGATATCAGGAGTTTGGATATTTAGAAAAATCTCTGTACGAAAGTTTCTAAATTTCTTAAGCTTGATCCATGGGGATAGATTTACTTCATTAGAATTTCACACGTTTCTTCAAGGCTAATAGGAAAATTTCCTGTGTAAATCTTAGCCCCCCTTCAAAGGCTAAGTGATATGATCATATCATGGAGATAAATTTTTCTTTTACTCAGGGACAAGGTACAATTAGTTCCTGGCACAGAGGTTTGGCCACTTTATCCATATTAGTCTTCCTAAGCATACACTGATGCCCCAGATATAAACTTTTCATTCTTAGCATCATGTAAATCTTTATCCAGTTTTGGCGACTCAAACTAAATGAATTATTGTTTTATGATGACAGAAATAATACCATCTTAATGTTTGCAGAATAGTTATCCATTCAGAGATTTAAAGGGCAACTGGAGAGTGCGTGCAGATTTAGATTTGGGTTCTGTGTACTCAACTGCCTGGGTTCAAATCTTGATTCCATTCATTAGTCACTTTGGAAATGTTGACAAAATCCTGGGCCTCTTTGTATATCAGTTTCTTTGAATGTAAAACTGGAATATGCCTACTATCTATCTGAAAGATTTGGTGTGAGGATTTAGAAAGTTGGTATATGGAAAGTGTGAATAAATAGTCCCTGGAACACAGCAAATGATCCATAGACACGAATAATAATAGTGATGATATGCCATCTGGGACAAAAGACGACCATGATAATAAAGTTGTCTCCTCTTGTTGATACAAATCTCATATGGCATGGACAAATAGATAGCTCCCCTTGCAAAATGAAAATACAGAAAGGGAAGTCACTCCCAAAGGTTATCTGAATTACAGGATTCTCTTTGCCCATATTTTGCCAAAAGGTGACTAGTATAAAGCCAACTTTAAAGCAATAAAGCTCATGGTGGCTCCAGAACCAGAAGCTATATGCCCCAGCACCCAGAATGTTTCCTAAGTCATTTTTTTCAGTGTAAGGTGCAAATGGCAGCATCTGTCCCCTTGAATATCTGGAAGGGTTCTCTGGCTACTTCTCTATCCCATTTCTTTATTTCCTTTTTTCTCTCAAATAAACTATTCTAATCACTTATCCTTCTCTTTAAAATGCATGACTTATAAATCTTTCAGTAATCTTCATTGGACATAGTTGGCATTTAAGTATTAATGAATGTAGATGTGGTGAACTACATCTGAGGAGGTGTAAACCTACACCCCTAACTCATATACAGTGTTATAAATCAATGCTACCTTTACAATAAATAAGGCCATTTAAAACTAAATAACACATGTTTTCAGTTATTGCAAATATATGTCTTTGAACTAGGTTCCACTCAGTACAGAAATAAACAACTACTGTGGTTCATCATTTACTTTTTGCACATTAAATATATGCTAATTATGAGCATGGTTCTAACTGAAGTCCAAGGGACTCAGAATGAAGAGAGGAGTTAGTCCTTAAGAAATACATAATCAACCAAGGGGGGGAAAAATACCCTCCAAAAACAAATGAAACAAAACATAAGCCCCATTCATCTACTCAGTATATATTCCCAAATACTATGATAAATGCTGGAATAATGTCCAAACAAAATATACAGAAGAACAGAGAATGGGATAAATCTACTGTCGGAAGAGAAGAGGCTTTCGGACTATCAGGAGGGATTCACAAACAAGGTGATTTGTAAACTGAGTGCCAAAGGACCAGAGTTCAAATCCTGGTCCACCACTCAGTCGTTGTGTGACCTTGAACAAGTTACTTTAAACTCACTGAACCTGTTTCCTCAGTAGTGTGATTGTGAATAATCCCTACTTCATAGGCTTATTTTGAGGGTTAAATGATAAGATACATTTGGGAACAACATTGCAAATGTTCAGGTCATTATTATTATGAACTTGACCTTGAAAGTCTCAATTGGGTAGAGAAATGGTGAGGAGACTATCAGCGTGGGTGGATGTATCCCCAAAGGGCTTCCTAAAAGAGCACACGTGCAGATGAGCTCCCCTGTCACTTAAGCTGTTAGAGCAGAAATCAGTCAACTTCTTCTTTCAACTCAAATGACAGATGTTGCTTGGATAAGGAAAGCAACAGTAGTGAAGGCAAGGAAGGGACAAGAAATAGAAATGGAGAAGAAAGGAAACTCACATATTGTAAGCTTTATTTATCTCTAGTGACAGAATATTCCCATACCCAGTGATATCAAATAAACACCAGATAATTTTTTAAAAGGTTAAATCAGTCTATTCAGGAGTCTTCCTTTGCTTGATTTTTTACATGCAATTACTTTTCAGGTATGAAAATAGCCATTGGATCCAATTCACAAGACTACCACTTAATTTTTAAAACATTATAGTGTAGACATCTATCCTATTAAAATAACTATCTCACTCACAAATGCATGAAGAGCTCATATTCTAAGACAGAGGGATAGACATCTAAAAACTGATCACATTCCCTTGATAATATGTAGTCTTAAATTCACTTAACAGAGAAACCTAGGTGGGGAATGAGATGAATGTTCCCTGAACAGAAGGTAAAAAGTGTTATCTAAGCATCTCCAAAAATGTTTGCAATATGGATAATAAGGGCATTTCTCAGTGGAATTGAAGATTTAGCACTTTCCAAAACTGATGATGAGGTCAGGGGATAATGAAATATAAGTTTATATCATAGTAGGAGGAACGGGATGTACTTAAAAATAGATGAAACAACACTAAGATAACAATATTTTGGCATTGATGATATCTGAATTCAAAATCTACCATTTCCAATCTAGACAGACAGAATTAGTTGTTCCTTCCTATCTTCTGTTAACACTTGTCACATTTTGTTATTATCTATTGGGTTTATATCTGGGTCGCCTACATGATTTATAGAGAAATCATTTATGGGCACCAGGACCTGGTCCTGGGCCAGAGAGCTTAAATTCTAGAGCCAGATATCTTAAATTCAAATCCCTGCATCATTATTTACTAGCTGCATGATTTTAGTCAAGTTATCTGAAAACCTATTTTCTCATCAGTAAAATGGAGATCACAATAATCCCCCTCTCAATTTAGCACATTATCAGGCTAATAGGAGACATTCAGTGAATATTTGTGGAATGATATTGAGTTATGTTTACTTTAGAAGAGAATGTTTCTTCTGTACATGAAAAATAAATCCCTCCAAAGATGCAAGAATCTATAAGGAAGAATTGTTAAAAAATCTGAAGCCATTACAAAATCAGAACGGATAGGTTAAGGCACAGCACTGTGAAGCTGTCTGCAGCAACTGCAGCACAAGTTTGATCCCTAGCCAGGGAGGTGACCCACATGGCATGGCAGACCTCTCCTGTCTGTCCACTGCTCCCCTCTTCTGTCTCACCAGCTGTTCCCTTCAGCAATATATTTCTATAGATTCACCTGTTTTGCTCCCCACTCTGTCTCTGGTGAATTATCTCACCTCCCGCACCTCTGGTCTGTATCCCAGTTCTTGTATACATAAATAAATCTATAAAAAAATGAGAAATGCTCAAGCAGTAGGTGCCCTGTAGATGCCCTAAAGTTACTGTCTCACAGCAAGTAAGGGGATGGAGTGTATAGCCTATCAGTTCTCATTCAAATTTATTTTGTTATTAACGGTTGTATTTTAAATTTCTTTGTCCTTCTGTATTTACTTAAATATGATATGGATCTTGTGACTCAAATCTAATAACTGGATGCTCCAAAAATTACAACACACACTGTTTATTAAAACATCATACACTGAGGTGACGGCTCTTAGTCTATAAAATAAACCCAATATTGTTGTGCTAGAATTTTATTTTTATTATTTCATGCAGTTCAAGTTGTTTCTAGACATATCAAAAGTTTTATGCTTCTATTTTAAATACAAAAAGTTCCCAGTAGCAACACCTACGCAGCTAATATTCCTGTGATGCAACAGGGCATTTTTCATTGGTAAAGAGCTTATTCCTTTGAGGAAGCTCATTTGCTTGTCCTCTTATCTTCCAACAAGGAATTCTGGTGGGATTTGCATAAATAAAACTGAGTCCTTTCAAAGACATGTATCTTGAAGATCTTGGGACAAAAAGTGATACTACTCTGCTCTCTAACCAAGACAAAGGTCATTCTTCTTCAGAAGCTTGTATGGCCAAGAAAAAAAGTTAGGTATTCAGGAGAAACTTATTGAAATTACATAAAGAGATAGAGAATGACTCGTTTAATAACACATTGTATTTAAATGCCAGGATAAGCTGGACTATTCCTTGAAAACATTACTCTAGAGTGACTTATATATGAATGACTCAGACAGCAACATCACCATAAAATAAGTTAATAAAAAAACAGTCAGGTAAGATGATAATGTGCCATGAGAGAGAACTAATATATAGAACAACAGGAGAATATGAAACCCAAGAAAGTAAGATAAAAGAAAAATCAAAGAAAAATTTTCAATTAAAATGATTAAATAAATTAATTATTGCAATATCAAAGGGAGGTAAAGATATTGTGGTAAAAGACAAACTTAAGAAAGAATTAAAAACTTTTGAACATGCAACAGTAAATAAAAATATAATAGAAGTCAATGAATGGACTATGTAGGTGTAGCTGACAGAAGACTTAATGAACTGGAAGACAGAACTGAGAAACATGCCAAACGTAGCAAAGAGAGAAACAATATTTAGAAAATATTAGAGATTAAAAATCATGAAAGATCAAATGAAAACCCAATATAGACCCATAGATAATTCTAGAAAGAAATGAGAAAATGGTAGCAAAGACAATATTCAAAAAGATGATGGCTGAGAATTTTTCAGATTTAATTAATTTGAGTCCTTATATTAAAGGATCCTAAATTGGGGGGGGGGGGATGCCATAGCTTGCTTCATCATATAAAACTAGAGAACAACAAAACTAAGATAAAAATCTTAAAAGTCACATATTACATTAGAGTCCACACAATGATAAATATATATTTGTGTTAAAAGAAATGTCTGCTGATCTAGGTAGGCAAATCATTTAAGGGTGGGGGCAAACCTAGAAGCATTTTCAGATAAATAAAATCTAGGAATGCTTACCACTAACAGATAATCACTGGTCTAACCACAAAATCCTGTATATCAGTATGAAGAAAATGATCCCAAAGTAAAGCAGTGGTATGCAAGAGGCAATAGAGAGTAAAATGAGCTTGCAGGACATAGCTAAATCTAAATAAGCATTGTATCACTACTACAATACCACAACTAGTTTGTGGTGTCTTTGTTAGGTTATTATTGGTTCTATTATTCAACTGTGGAAAAGGAGGCTTAAATTATGAGTCATTCATACACATGAGTCACAATGAGTCAGGAATTGAACCCAAGTCATCTGACCCCACTGAATCTACGGTCTAAGTCACTTTACTATTATATATTTATATAGAGGTAAATAGCTAGGTAGTTAGCTATCTAGATAAGTGACAAGTTAGCAAGCAATATACACAAATTGATATGGGTAGACACTATAAATTCTATACAAGGGATATATACATTAGTCAGACATTCAAAGAATGATGCTTCCCTTCTACTTGTCTCTGTTTCCTATCTCTTTGGAAATGTGGCAGTAGAGATAAGCTACTTGCTGTCATGTGAATGAGGACTTTGTTATATCTCTTTCTTTTTCATTAATATCTTCCAGATTAGTATACTGATTTGACCACTGTTAACTGAGATCATAAAACTATGTTTAAACAAGACAGAAAGTTCCTTTCTCCAACATATAGAAATTTTGAACTGGTAAGTGGCCCAAGGCAGTATGACTGAGTAAGAAGAGACCAGAACCTGAGGCTATGGATGATCTAGAAAAGCAGAACTATCGTATCCTTAAATCAATATTCTAACTAACAGACTGGCAAATACAACCAGAAGAAAAGAGATGTGGAAATACCATTGTTAGACTAGACAAAATAGAGCTAATTACCAAAAACATCACTTTCTCCTGAGAAAATATAATTAACCTCTGAATTATACAACCTGCATCTGTGTGTATCTGATAACTTCAAAATATATAAAGTACATACTGATAGACCAAAAAGGGGAACAAATCTATACTCATCTACCACTACTACAGAAGTAGATGCTTTTGTTTGTTTAATCACTGATAATTCTCTAGGAACCTACAATAATACTTGGTCTATGTTAAGTGCTTAATGACTACATGTTGAAAAATAATTCCCTTATTCTTCTTGTTAAATTTTATAGGGTAATCTGGGGGGAAGCTTATAGTTGACTAACAAAGCATAATTGAGGCACTAGAAGTAATGGACATATTTGCAACTCTGAACTTTTAATTATTATTTTGTGTAAAAGAACAGGGGTATGGGGTATAGGCCAGAGGTGCGGGGGATTTAGAGGATTCACCAAAGACAAAATGGGGAACAAAACAGGCAGATTTTATAGAAATACACTGCTAAGGGGAGCATCAGGCAAGATGGGAGAGGTAGAACTTGGGCTATAGGGGTTATAGTGCTGAGACTTAACCCATAGGTCACCAAGGAGGCCCAACTCTGAACAGTTATAATCCCATGAAACATCATGCAAAAATTAGCTAGGCATAAGGATTATAAACAAGGATTGTTGAAGAACAATTAATACATTCCAAATCTTCTGATGCAATCCAATAGTCTAAATCAGTTATCAGAAACACCAATATTTGTGATTAAACAATCACTCATTTTACCAATGAAATGAGCTACTATCATTCTCCTAAATATAAAGTCATATGTGTGCTTAAAAGTAATTCTGTCCTTAATTATTAATTTATATAGTGGGATATTAGAGTGGTACTTTCAGATAGAGATATGTGATAAAGTTTTCTTTCTCACTCTCCTTTTTTGAACAATGTTTATCACAAGTTACCCAACACACATCAGAATGCTTGTTCTGAAACAGAAAGAAACAAAGTACATGTAAATAATTGGCTCAGAGTTTTGGCTATTTGACGATAACTTAGAATTTATATACATATCTTGTACTTTCTTGTGCAATATTTAAAGCAAAACATTCTAGATTTTCATATAAACAACTTTCAATTATATGTATAGAATTAAATGATACCCAAAACATTTTCACAATATATTGAGATATGGTACATGGTGTTTGAGCAATTTACACTTCAGAGATCAAAAATAGTTTATGTTCATCTGCAAGTGAGAAAGGCAACCTAGTGTTACATTAAATTAGTTGATAATATGATATATTTACATATTCAGATAACTTGCAGCTGTTCATAAAATTATTGAAGTCACAGGAAAAATGAATTCATAGATTTTACCCATGGTCTCAGTCATAAAGTATACAGCAAATACTCTTCACCTCAGAAGTTTCTTGTTCCTTCTAGGTCAGCATGTGTTCCCAGCGCATTTACCCCTTCTAGTTACTATTTCATGAACAAAGAAGAGGTTCAATTTTTGCCATTGCCAGTCTCTATGCCAAAATCAAGGATCCTGACAAAATCAGTTATGGGCCTAAGAAAGTACAGCTCATCCTGGAAACTAAAGGGCAGGAAAGTATACCTGTTGTCATCTCTGAAAATCCTGGAAAGAACATTCCAGACGAGACTTTTGACATGAGTGGTATCTCCAGAACGATAATGTCCAATGATTTTATTGTTTAAACCAAAAGAGAGAGGAGAAAACAAAAATTTTTATGTATAATTTGGAGTCAAAGTTAAGCAGACTTTTGAAAATTCTTCTCAGATGAAAAGACCTTATTTTTTTTCTTTTAAGCCAAGCTGAGGAAGAGGGACTGCATTATGTATGATTTCTAGTGGTATCATCATGGTGGTTGACAGACGTATTCTCAGCTTGCTTCAGAAAGGAAAAAGAATCTGCATTTTTAATTCTTGACTTTAACATAAATTGCCAGATATTAGGCAACTCAATTCCCATAGACTGCCTCATATAGATACTCAGTTTTATTATTATTTTTTTAATCTAAATTTTTTATAATGGAAACTGAAGCTAATGACTACACGACTTTGAAATAATAATACCTACTGTAATGCTAGTATCTGACATTTATTTCCCTGCTTACCTTTCTTATGTCTGCTTGGCCAAACCACCCACGTATTAATTTCAAACAAATGAATGTAGATGACAAAGCATTTTCTGTGGATTCCCAAGGAGCCAAAAAGAGAATTCACAAGGGAGGGGTGGTGGTAAAGAGGGATGAAAAGCAGAAGCCTTCAGCAACATATATCTTAGCCCAATTCAGGCAGGGTGAGCCATTTCATCCAAGGGAGTAGGTGAGTGTGGGAGGAAAGCATCACAGTGGGAGTCATCGTGCCTGATAGATGTAATTTCCTAAAATGTATACCTTGTTTGTGTGCAGAAGATGAACAGAGGAAGGTCACTGTATCAGAAGTGAGAAGGGCAAAAAGACAGTGTGTTCTTGGGTGGGGCTATATATTCTTGGAGGGTCCTTACTAACAGAAACCAACAGGGCTGACAAGTCAATTACATAGTTATCCAGCCATGGTGAAGCCTCAGAATCAAGCTTTGTGAGTCCCTTCTCCTTCAACTTCTCTCTTACTTAGCTCCAGCAGGGACAAGGGGAGTTGAGGGTGGGGCGTAGAATGGTTGTTTCTTCGGGAGTTACTCAGAGGATGGTGGTTACTAAATGTGGTTCTGGGGGAGCAACAATAAAAGTAAAAAAAAAAAAAAAAACAAACAAACTATAAGAAACTCTTGGCCTTTTCTCTTCAGCCCCCGCTCTCCCACTACAGTAAAAGGAAAATTAGGAATAGCAGAAATAGCAACCCCCAACTGCCCCCACCCCCACTTACCAGATGTGGAAGAGATTTTGGGTTGCTGATTTACGTCACGCAAAAATGATTACATGCAAGGGCAAACAGAAAATAAAAACTAAAAATATTTGTGGATTATTATAGTTTCTTCTCCCCTAACTCATCCCCCTGCCCATCATACACACTTGACCAATCCAAAAAAGTAAATTTAAAAAAAAATCAAATTTGTTAAAAGCATTTTTTCTAATCACTAAATAAGTCTCTGTGAAAGCATTCCTATTCATAAAAAGTAGCAGCAGATAGATTTTGGCTATCAATTATTAATTCTTACTTTAAAAAGCAGTGTATTTTATTCTTATTATTTGTGTATTTGTCTTGAAGTGGAAAGGGACTTGATAGATGCTTTGATTCATCTAATTGTTAATTATGACTCTCTACAATGTATTTACTAGCTTGGGATTTATTATGGCCAAGTCACAGTCCCCCAAACTTGTATATTTACATCCTAAATCTCAATTTTCAATAATTATATTTGGAGATGAGGACTCAAAGGTTAAATGAGGGCATAAGGGTGGGGCCCTAATCAGGTAGGATCAGTGTCCTTACAGGAAGAGGAAGAAACACTGGGAGTTTGTGAGCAAGAAGGAAAAGGTCATGTGAGAACAGGAGAGGCATCCACCAGCAAGACAAAAAAAGGAGAAACAGATTCAGGACAAATGTCACGTACAGGCAATGTGATCTTGGTCTTCCAGTTCAAAATGTGGGAAAATAAAATTTTTCTATTTGAATCACCTAATATTACTTCCAAAGGATGTCACTGACACCCTAATCTATGTGAACTGTGCCCCTTGTTGTTGCATACAACAAAATTTCTATGACTAGATATGACAGTCCTGAAAATTGTCTATAAAATTCATTCCTGAGGGGCCTTCTTGGTGGTGCAGTGGGTTGAGTGCCGTGCTGTTAAGTAGCTGCAGCCACTGCAGCATGAGTTCGATACCCGGCTGTGGAGGGGAACCACATGGTGCAGCAGACCTCTCCTGCCTTACCCGCTGCTCCCTTCAGCAATGTATTACTGTCAATCTACCTGTTCTGCTCCCCACTCTGTCTGGTGAATCCTCTCAGCCCTATGCCTCTGGCCTGCACCCCAGTTCTTGCATGCATAAATAAATACATCTTTTAAAAAATTCATTTCTGAAAGTATATCCAATTTAGTCTAGGTGTACAAGGATTTCTTTAGCTTTTAAAAGGTCTTGACCCCTGAACATTTAAGAATCACTGATTACATTAAATCCCTTGTTTTAGAGAGGAAGAAACTTAATCCTAAAAGGAAACTTTGCTCAAAGATGCATAAAAATGCTAGAAAAAATAAGATCCCAAACTTCTGCCTCATCATTTCATTGCTAATATGTTCTTATCCCCAGTTACCAGTTGGTGAGATGTACACACAAAGACACATATACACACATTTTACAAAGATACCAAAACATGCTTTTAGAAGAAGCTGGGCATTTCTCCACAACTCATCTTCAGCAAAGAGATGGCACTCAACCTTGCAAAGTATAGCAATGTATGGATAATACTTAAATTTTAGTATCTCTTTTAGGTAGTAGTGGGCTGGTAAGTTTTTAAAACTTACGCCCATTCTCACCTAGTATATTATGTTTTATATCCTAAGACCATCAACATAGAAGTTTCTATACCTGTGGCTAATAAGATAAGACCAAGAAAGAATATTGTTTAAGGTCAAAATCATAGCTTCCAACTCAGAATGAATCTTAATATAAAGTCTTTGTGTCCTTCTACTTGAGAACGGTGAAGAGGTAGCAAGTAACTGGGATTCTCTAGTAAGTCATTCTCGCCTGGAGGCAAGTGCACAGTCCAGAGAGCATTCCTGTGGTGAACTCTGCAGATGCCCAGCAGTCATCACTTAGGCAGGACCTAAAAGCCCACAGAAGAAGCGTAGACGGAGACACACAACTCCTCCTTTACCTTGTTCCTATCTGTGCTGCTATCGACCCAGGAACTATACACTTTCTCCAGGCCTCTATGAATGTCAATAACCATTTGCCTTCTCCAAAACATGTCCCTGTCTCTAGCCCTCTCTAGCTTTCTTTGAAGGGCTTTAATGTATGCAGCACTTGCAGCCAGTGTGACTGCATCCTGTTTGCATTTGTCCTCTGCCCTAATTCCTGCAGCAGAAATGGCCATTTCAACATCCTAACAGAAGACTAACGAATGTCTTCGACAAATAATTGCAAAGAGTCTCTTTCTCTTTTGTCTCTCCCCTTCATTTCATATCTCCGGATTCAATGATGGGAGAACACTCTCAAACCTGGCAGTTTCCATTCCTCCTCTGCTTGTCTCCCCATGCACCCTGCTCCCGTCATTCCTGTCAAAGCACTATAACTCTCCTCTTCCCTCCAGGCCCACCACACCTTTTTTAGACAGAGTCCTTTCATGCCCTTGAGTTCCCTTTTAACCCTGACCTTGACATGGGATACAAGAACTTTTGAGTTAGAAAGTGTGCTTTGTTATCAAATGTATAGTGGTAAGAAACATGTGAAATATGTGCAGACTCAACTCGAATTCCAAATACATATCCCTTGTGGAAACATTTCCCATGTGGTCAGGTACCTTTAGATGAGGAGTTTGAGAATATTCTGGAAATAAAATAATTGTATCTCTGGGAGACAGCATCTGAGCTCTTAGAATTTGTCAAGTAACTTTTGGAGTTACACCCCTTTCGAAAACTGAGGCCCACCTGCTCCTCTGTTACGCTGTGGGCGGCATGTGGGGTGGTGGTATGACTATGATATTGGGCTTTCTATTTTTATAATGTGGTGAGGATGCTGAGGAATTCAGCCCCCAAACTGAGAAATACAGAATAGCACCAGATACTAAATCATGCAGAGACAATATACACCTATGTTGTGGGTGGCTGTGGGAGTGGGGTGAGGGACTCATCAAAAGTCTCTTCACTCCATCCTGTTTTCTGGTTTAGCCTAGTTCTGTGTGCCTTAAAAGGTAGTGAGTTTTCTTTTCCATTTTAATTTTCTTACTAATCACTTTTTGCACTGTTCTATTAAGGTAGGTTATTTTCTGGGACCTTATGAATTGTCTGTTTTTTTTATATTTTTCATTCATATATCATTATCTAATTTTAGCTAGACACTCATAAAATGGCGTGCAGAGAGCTATGAATCCTCTTTAAACATACAGTGTAGGTGTATTTATTTGTGAGAAACATATCTCTTTAAGGTAATGATAGGTTGGATATATATTTTGCATATCACAAATATTAGAAAAATGTCAAATAGAAAATACATTTAAAAGACTGAAGAAATTGCATGGAGCCCATAACCAGTGTCATTTCATCGTTTAAATTCATCAGCAATTGCCTTCTGGTACAGTTGACTCAATGATACCCTGTCCCCCATGACAACAAAGGGAAAGGAAGGGTAAAAAGGAACAGGAGAATTAGAACACTCCATCTTACCAAATTTCAAGCTCCTCTTGTAATCTACTGAAGCTAGCTGTGCATAGCATCCAGAGAAACAAAACTATCAACTTGACTCCAGTTCATTCAATATTATGATTTTCAAGTTGAAAAAGGAAAACTAGGTATAAACATATATGGGAATAACTGAAGCATTACTCTACTTATACACAATACCAGTGTTATGCCTTACAGTAAAGGGACTTAGGAAAACACTAGAGGGGCCTCCCTGGTGATGTAAGGGTTTAAGTCTCAGTGCTATCAAGCTATCAGCAGCCACCACAGCATGAATTCGATCCCTGGGGAGGAAAATAACCCACATGATGCAGCAGACCTCACCTGTCTCACCCACTACAGTCCTCAGCAGTGTATTTCAGTTAATGTGGCTGTTCTGCTCCTCATTCTGTCTATGGTGAATCCTCTGAACTCCTGCACCTCTGGCCTACACCTCAGTTCTTGTATGTATGGATAAATAAAGTATATGGTTTTTTTGTTTGTTTTGTTTTGTTTTAAAAGGAAAAACACTAGAGAAATTGCTGAAGTGAGAGTAAGGTCTAGATTTGAAAGACAAAAATGTTTCATGTGAGTCCAAGAGAATCAGAAGGTAGGAAAAATGGCTGGAAAAAACTCCAACATTCTCTCTCCCATAACCGTAAACAACAAAAAGAATGTTCATTCCTTGGGACACACAACTTTCCTTATTTAACATTCTACACAGAGCTCAGTCTCTCCTGCCCCACCAAGGAACTAACTACAGATAGGATGTTGGAGCTATCTTATTTTTCTATTTTGCAAAAGGGAGTGAGATGGGGATTAAAGGAAATGATCAAATGTTCTTTTCTAGAATACTTCACATAATAATACACTTTTCATTACCTTTTAATATAAGATTATAAAAAATCAAAATCTTTTCTCAGCCTACCATTTTCTCACCAAGGTGAGTATATTTATTTGGATGTCTGATGCATACGAGGCAGTAGAATGATCATCTCCAACCAGAAATGAAGGACTAGTTAAGGAAATCTCTCACCAACAATGATCCAAGAACTGAAAGCTAGCCTATTACATTTCCACACAAAATTTGAGAAATTAGAGAAATAATCACACAACATCTTTTGGAGCTCCTCTAGTTAGTTACTGAGGCACAGAGCTGAGATTTGAATTAAGGAAAGGAATGAAATCTGAATCTCTAGCAACTGAAGGAGAACAGATTGTTTTACAATTTTTATGGTCTTCTTCAGGGATTTTTAAACATTAATGTGACAAGAAAACATCCATGAGCTGGTGGAGGGTAGAGAGCATTTACTGTAATAAAAACTAAAAACTAAGATGTCATTCTGAAAACTACAAGATCTGACACTACCTTTTAATCCCAACCGTCACTATTTTAAGCAGATCAATTTATTTCTTCCTATAAGAATCTTTGAGTTCCAGAATTCAAAGCCATACAAAAAGTAGTTGGCATAAACCATTTTTTTTAACGTGTCTTAGGTAAAACACTAGAGAAACGTTTAATATTGAATTTGAAAAATCCTTCACTATATTGTCCAATGTCTTGGCCATAAGTTAATTTCTCAAAAATAATATATTTGCAGTTGGTGAGAGTTCTCGATGTTTCTCTCACTCTACATACTAGAGAACAAAATGCCACTTGTGCTGTTTGATATGATCATCTTCCTGAGTTGTTAGGCCCATTCTTCTCTGTTCTAACTTTTTCTGTCTTCCTCAATACACAAACACATTCCCACACGCACTTGTTGTTAATAAAAGTTTCTTTGAGGCGGGCATCCACCTCCAACACCACGCCATCACGACCATCACCACCACCACCACCGTCAACATTGCCAGGGATAAGACAGTTGCCATCCACAGAACTTCTAGAATGTACCTCTTTAAATAGCTGACATCTGGAGGAACTATCTGATACTTGTTACTTACACTCCACTCAGCATGAACGGAGGTTGGCAGGGAATTTAGCAGCATGTCTTATTTTTAAAATATCTCACACCTCCCCCTCGCCCTCCCGAGCGTGGTCGGAGAGAGGTTTAAGCAATACTCTCATGTTCTGCTGCAAGCGCCTACCACCTTCTTCCCAGACATGCAAATGCTTTCAGAAGAGGGCCCAAAGCTTTGATTTAATGCCAAGGTGGGCCATCCGAATTAAATATAAATAAGACAGCAGCCAAAATCTCTTCGTTTCAGGGTAAACTAAAAAGTGAACTCTATAAACTTAGTCAAACAGCATCTACTGCTTTCTTCATTCTCTCTCTGTCTCTGTCTCTCTCTCTGTCCCTCTGTCTCTCTGTCTCTCTCTCTCTCTCTCACACACACACACACACACACACACACAATCTTTGAACATCACTGTCTACTCGTTACTGCAATTATTCCAAAGAAAAATCATTAGCCTGTTAAGAGAGTTATGTTCATTTGACAAAATTAATGGAACTTCGAGATTTGGTTGTTGCCCGACTGAAAGCCCCCTGCTTTGCTGCATAGACTAGCCAGTCCCAAGCCCACCTTTTCTCTTCCAGTTTCTGTGAAGTCTGAACAAGTATTAGGAGGTTAATACTGGGCACTTAAGGTCTAGGAGAATCTAGATCCCCAAACAGCGGGAGCTGCCCCAGATATTTAGTAGCAGTTGTCTGCGGTCTCAGAGCAGATTAAACTGAGAAGTATGGGGAGGTGCTAGGGGGCGCTCTGCTACAGGAAATGGCTTCAGAGACAGCACAGCGCTTGCAGTGTTGGGGACTTCAGTGTACCAGCTAACAGTTTTGATAAGTGTTATCATAGAAAGTGGTGATACTCAGTGTCGACTAATGACGGCAGTAATTATTATTAGGAAGAGTGTTAATAAAAACAACCACAAGAATTTAAGAATTTTATCCTTGGAACAAATCAGAATTTTCATGTGATCAAATTCTGTAATTCCTTGTAACATTCCTTTGGGTAGTAAACTGTTCGGACAAGGGGTGCGCGCGTGTGTGTGTGAGAGAGAGAAAGAGAGAGAGAGATTGAGAGAGAGAGAAGTAGGGAGGTAGCAGTGGTAAGCCAAAAGAAGCATTTAACATGGGTATGAAAGTTATTCCCCTTTTAGCAATCCTGAGATATCAAGTTCTGTTTTTACCTTTCCCAAGAATGGGTATGAGATAATTGTCGATTCTCTAGTGAGAAAATCTGATAGAATCACCCTCTACTTCAAAAATAGGGGGGTACCAATCTAAGGCAGTCTGCCAATGAGCTCCTTGAACAGAGACTTTAAATCCATTGCAGAAGAAAATGTGCCAGATTATTGTCATAATTACCATCCCATTGGTCTTCAGTCACCCACCGAGTTTATGGTGTGTCAATTTCAGAGTTTATGATCCTTGCCTTATAACAGGATGGTGGAAATTAGGCTTAAGCATTTGGAAACAAGCAACAGATAAAACAATAGCAAATTTATTTTTTACTATATGTCAAGTATTATAAGTTCTCAAGCTCATAGTATCCCATTTAACACAACTGCTTAGAATAGCTATAATTATCTCCATTTTATAAAGGAGGAAACTGTAACTCAGAAATGTTAAGTAACTTAGCCAAAGTCACACAGGGATTATATGGCAAGATTTGAACCCAAAACCTCTGGCTCTGGTAGCCACAATTTCTATCCCACACTGTGTTTTAATTACAACCTATACAATATTACGGTAAGTAATCTATAATTGTTATCATTAATATTGTTCCCAAGGGCAAGAATGGTCTGGCTGATTATGGGGAAGGTGCAATCAACGTCTTCAATGCTGAAGAAAACTATTTTCCAGCATTCTGAGACAAGAAACAGATGAACAAGATGACCTGGATAACTTGTTGATAGTGTGACTTTGTGAGTCTTTCTACACAATGAGTCTAGCAAGACAGATTTCCATTTAAAAATGGGATCCGGGTATCTAGGAAAGCTTCCAGAAAGAACAAATGATTGAGTTGCATCTTTATTTTTTAAAAGATTTGTTTATGCATTCAAGAACTGGGGTGTAGGTCAGAGGTTTGGGCATGAGAGGATGAGAGAGAGTGGGAAGCAGAACGGGCAGATGTACTTTGAAATACACTGCTGAGGCAGCAGGCAAGACAGGAGAGGTCTACTGAGCCATGTGGGTCAGCTCCCTGGCCAGGATCAAACTCATACTGCAGTGACTGGCTGCAGTGACTGGTGAGAGCTTAACAGCTCTCAGACTTAACCCCTGCACCACCAGGGAGGCTCCTTGAGCTGCATCTTTAAGTGGTCTGTTCTAAAAAGAACACCATTCCCTTTCAATAAGACAGGTCTGAAAATCAACACTGCTCTTCTGGGTGTGTGGGAGTGAGCAAAAACAGGTGAATAAAGTAAAAGAAGATGTGAAATCAAAAAGACATCTATTAAATAAAAGGGAGAAAAGAAGAAATATGCCTCCCCAAAGCACTAGCAGTTTTTTTTCACTGGGGTTCCTGCACTGACGTCTGTAATGCAAGACAAATTTTGCACACAAAATCATCTTCCTTTTAACTGATTGCAGCTAAAGTGGTCTGAAGCCAGCATGATAATGAATTTGGCCTAGAAGAAGGAAGTCCTTGACGGAATGGTGCAGCAGCTTCCTCCCAGGCCATGTGCTCACCACCTGTTGGGCGGCCACTTCAACAAAAGCATCAAAGCTTAGGATAAAGGAAACAAACTAACACACTCTTTGTCCTCCCTTTCCACTACACTATCTGAACCTCCAAAGCAGAGCGAGGAAGTGAAATATTCCTTATCATTGTCTAAACTTGACTCTGAAAAGTTAGTATGGAGCCTCATTAAGTCACAGTCTTTGCAAATGAGCTGATTATCTCCATTGCTTGAGACAATTGCTCTTTTTTCCCCCTTTTAACAGATAACAGATTGCTGAAAGAGTTTCTGCCATATAGTCCTTAGATCTAACTAGCATTAACAAAATATCCTGGGGCATCACTGTATGGTATGCATTCTTATTGCTGTGGAATAGCAGCTGGGCCATTCTGCCATCTCTTCTCTGAGAAGGGCCAAGGACATTTTTGAAAGAATCTGCAGGTTGCACCCAGGGTGTCCTGGGAGCACATATGGCTCTCAGACATTTCTCCCTTTTTTTGCCTATTGGAGGAGAGGTGTCAGAATAAAGAATTTAGACCATGGAATAGGAATAATCAAGAATTGATCGATAGTCATTTTATAGTTTAAACAAATTAGATGATTTCATGCCATCCAAATAAGAGCAAGTCCACGTGATAGAAACTTGGCATGACCAACGTACCCCTCTTTGACAAAGTCCACAGTTTGTTTCAATGTACCAAGTACCTATTTGCTTGACAATAAGAATTCTCACCTTGTTCTATAATCTCCCCAGTTATTTTATGTAAAAATCCCTAGGTAGGATAAGAGCTTCTTATATTTATCACATCTTCAGCCCCACACACTAGAGGACATGTGTGTCCTTGAAAACTTTTACTCTGTCCCCCAAGAAGCTGGCAGCCACAGCTAGACTACCGCCTTCTGGGGTCTTTATCCTTCTACTGCCAGTAGTAAAACACTTGCCTCTCATCACACAGCCCTTTCAGAGTTCTTTCCATGGAAGAACAATAAAGTTCCCAGTGGCATGGTTCTTTCCTTTGCAAACAACCTCTTTCCAAACCCACAGACAACTCAGTGGAAGACCTAATGCTCCTATAAAATATAAGTAATCTGTAACTGTTATCATTAGTATTTAGAATAAGTTTGGAAATATCTTCACACTTGATATGGAACAACTTCTTTTTCATAATATTCAAGTCACGATACTTAGTCTAGTCATTGGGTCAGGTTGTATCTTAATTTATGATGAGCTTCACTTAGGGACATTAGTTTCTTTCCTTTTAAGTTCTTCAGGGGGCCTATAGGTGTTCATAAAAATTTATATGTGATTGAAACTTATGGGTTCCATGTAACTCAATGGATGTGGTTGGGCAACTCTTGTAGTACATTCTGAACAATTTCATGAGAGTTAAAAAGTCTCCAAATATTTTTTTTATTTATGCATACAAGAGCAGGGGCACAGACCAGAGTTGTGGGAGGTGAGGGGATTCACCAGAGACAGAGTGGGGAGCACAACAGGCAGATCGACTGAAATACACTGCTGAGGGGAGCAGCAGGAAAGACAGGAGAAGTCTGCTGCACCATGTGGGTCCCCTCCCTGGCTGGGGATTGAATTCACCCTGCTGTGGGGCGGATGCTTCACAGTGTGGCACTCAACCCACTGTGCCACCAGGGAAGCCCAAAGGTCTCCCAATATTGAGTGACATCTTCCCAAAGCACAGAGGGAAGCAGTACTCTAGTTCTACAAGCTGATGTTTTTTCATAAGCTCCCATGCATCTATTGTGTCCATCATTTTTTTTTTTTTGAAGGTCTCATTTGTTTCCTTTTGATGTAATTAATGAATTGTGTTACTCTCTAATAATTCCTTCTCAACTCCTGTTAAGGCTTGCTTAGATATGAGATAGTTTCTAAGATACTGAGGTCACCCACAAACTCCACTCACCATTCCCACATTCTCTCACCCCTCCAGCCCCCATATAAATATTCAATTATCCCGTTTCCATTCATCTCCTTCTCTCTTAACATTTTATCCCCTTCAAGCTAATCTTTAGGGAAGCCATATATGCTAAAAGGAGATTTTATTGCAGCTTATATATCTGGCATGATGAGAGGAAACAAGACATCAACTATAAGATCTCACCAAAATAAGAAGAGGGTGCCCTGCTTTCCATATAAATATCCCTGGCATTTAAAAAGGGAAATGACAGAAATAGATAGGGTGAAAAACAAATGAAAAGTAAAGAGACTATTTCTAAGTCTGATAAGTCAGAAAGGTTTCCTCCTGAGGAAGATACTCTATTAAGATTTTACAAGATAAACTCAATTTCTGGTTATTATGCATTAGTGTCATGCCAATCACCTTGACAACCAGATGCACCTCATTCGAAGAGGTAGAGTTGGAGGCATCTGATTCACCTACTTTATTGAGCAAGGTCTTTGGTTCACAGAATATAGTATTTAAAGGTATGTACTACACAAAAGAAGGAGTAATTCTTGTTTTGCTAAAAGGAATTGGATACCTAGTAAGTTTTATATAAGGGTCTTGTCAGGGAGAAAACTGGGGTAATGATACAACAAAACTGACAATTACTCATTCTCAAATTTGCTTTAGCATGTCTTCCATTACCTACTATTTAAAAATGTGTTCCCATTAAGCTCTCTCTGCAATGATATTATTCTCACCTTTATCCCTCGATGACCATGTGTGAGTTATCCCATGATTTCAGCTACTACCTCTAGTTAGAGGCCCCTAGATTTCTCTCTCTAATTTTATCCAATAACTGAGTTTAAAAACCTGCTGGATCTCTTTCTCTGAAGACTCACACTCACCATTTTCCATTTTTTAAAAGATATCTTTTTTTAAAAAAGATTTATTTATTTATGCATATAAGAACTGGGGAACAGTCCAGAGGTGCGGGGGATAAGGGACTCACCTGAGACAGAGTGGGGAACACAACAGGCAGATCGACTGAATACACTGCTGAGGGGAGCAGCAGTTGAGACAGGAGAGGTCTGCTGCACCATGTGGGTCACCTCCCTGGTCAGGGACTGAACTTATGTTGCAGTGGCTGCAGATGCTTCATAGTTCACCACTTTAATCCTTTTCACCACCAGGGAGGTCCCCATGCACCCCTTTTTAATCTAAACTTATGTTGTGTCACATATACTAGTTAATGATGTCAAAATATTTCCATGTACTCAGGCTCAAAACTTCAAAGTCAATTCTTGGCAGGCACCGTGGCCTCTCCTTATCTAAATCACCAAACTGAGTATCTTCACAGTATCGGTCAGTTTTGACCCTTCTTGCTTCCTTCCAGAGCCCTCTTCAGTCCCCCAATACATTATTGTCTGAATAAATACAACTGCACTGATGTAGTTCTCGGTTGCTCTTTCCTTGCACAGGATCAGCTAAAAAAATTTCTCCAGAGAAATCTTCCTAATACACATTTCACATAATTCCACTAATTCACATAAAACCTGTCAGTGGCTACTCATTGCATACATTTGGAAAGTTCCAACTCTGCACTATGCTATTAAAAATCCTCTGCAAGCTAGTCCGAATCTATCTCTTCAGCTGTAAACTTGACTACAGTTCTCTCCTGGTATTCACTACCAATCCTTGAGTATACTCATCACTGTTTCCTTGAACACACACTTATGTCATTTTCTTTATCATTATTATTGGTTGGGTTACCAGAACTTACTATGGACAGACATTGGCTCAATTGCCAGATTTCACAGATAAATAATTTTTCACTCTTTGATCCACATTAAATCTGCAGTATGCAAAGGGTCAAAAATCTCTCTAGGATCAGCTCAAATGCTATGACCTGCAAAGAACTGTATTAGAATTTCAAGTCAGGAATTTTCTTTTCTGTGAGTTCCTATTAACACTCTGTGATAACATTTTTATGTCCTGCCTTGGACAAGGTATTTATTGACACATGTGTTATCACCGTCACCAAATGCTTTAAAATGTCATATGGCGGTTATGGGTTTGGGCTTCGAGAAAGGATGAGCTTCTGAGAGGTAATGCTGAGATTATGCCCTGGTTTTACCCACTTATCAGAGAGTTCCCTAACCATTCTGTGTCTTGGCTTTCTCCTTGTAAAAATGACATAATCATACTTATCTCCAGTGTTTTGTGAGACTTAAACAAAAAAATGTTTGTGAAAACTCCCAGCATAATGAAGGACTTAGTAAATAGTTTTCTTCCATCTTTCCTTCTTTGGAGGTAGGAATTTTACAATATTCACCCTTGCCAAAATGCTCACATTTTCACATTTTCTCTATCTGTTTTTGTGGTTTAGAAAAACCCTACCCTTCATTTTCCCCAAAATCTCTCTCCAAATTTTTCTTCCTTTACATTTTCTATTCACTATCATCCAAATACCTGATTCTTTCATTTACTCATTATTCGTTATTCAGCAAACATTTACTACGAGCCAGCTTTTGATTAAAAATCTCTGGAACTCACACTCAAATATTTCCGACATGTATGTAGACCTCTGTGTCAGTTTTTTAAAAAATAAAAACAATTTTCTGGGCCCTCCCTGGTGCCCTCCTGGTTGTTTTAGCGCTACCCCCACTATGGTCCGAGTTCGATCCCCAGCCAGGCAGCTGACCCACATGTGGCACAGCTGGCCTTTGGGTCTCACCCACTGCTCCCTTTATCAGTGTATTTTAGCAGATCTACCTGTTCTGCTCCCCACTCTGTCTCTGGTGAATCCTCTCACCCTCCACATCTCTGGTCTATATCCCAGTTCTTCTATGCAAAAAAAAAAGTAAAAAATTAAAAACAATTTTCTGTTTATGTGTCATAGAGCAGCCTCATATGAAGGAGACATTCATGTGTTAGAATTCTGTTTATTAACCATAAACTGATATCCCCTCATAAAAAAGCCACTCAGCAACTCTCTATAGATTAGTTGTTATTACCCTAAGCACCATTTTTCATTTTAAACAAAACACACTGACAATACAGATAGGAACTTTGTGAACAACGTATAATCACTTATTTCAAAAGTTAAAAAGAAACCTTTTTCTTTTTTAATAGTGGTAGAGTTCCTTCTACTGTGAGGCATACTCCTTGGGTTGCATGTTCTTCTTCTCCTTCCAGATCCCTTCTCTGTCCCTCCCTGCCCCACCGGGGAAGCTGAGCTCTCCAGACCCTATAGACAGTAACATGGCAATGTCTTGTTCTCTGGCTGCTGTTGTATATGGCCAGGAGGAGGGGGCCCAATAAGAGATTTCAAACACTGATTCAGTCTTCCTCCAGCACCCTCCCTGAAAGGTCATCATTGTACCAGTAGCTAGAGTGCCCTACCCAGGACCGAAGTGACAATGGATGGGGTAGCCTCTCCCATGTGGCTGGAGCTCAGGCCAGGTCACTCTAACCAGATACCTTTCTTGACCATCCAGACCTGGGCATAAGACTTCTCACATCTACTCATCCATTTCTTTATTAGCCCGTGATAATGGCCTTACCTTGGAGAGTTCCTTCTTTAAACTCTCTTTTACCTAAACCCTGGGAGAATTTATTCTGCAGGATGCTGATGGATACTGCCCCCACTTCCAAGTTTTTGATTTGTGCTTTCTTTGGTCAATCAGAATTACTGAATACCTACTATATGGCAGACACTGCAAAAGGCCTTGACAATGCAATGGTAAACAACAATTCAGTGCTGACACTTCAGTGATGGACAGGAATGTGGACCACAGCCAGGGCCTTATGCATTTATGGTGATAGATGTTTCATAGTGCTGAGACTTAACTCATTGCACCACAAGGGAAGCCCACAAGGTGGTAGATATCTCAGAAATAATGAAGGTGCAATGGGAATATAAGAAGAAGAGGAGGACTGTGGGAAAGGTGGGCAATGGGATGGTTCGTTGCGCTGTAGAGCTGGAATCTAAATAGGGGATGAAGTGAATGCTGTCAGAAAAGAAAAGGGATAGTAAATCCTGCTGAGACTTGCGAGTCAGAAAACATTTGTATTTCAACCTGAGGTCGCTGAAGGGTCATTGAGGGCTTTAAGTGGGGCTTGTATGTGGACTTTAGAAGTTTCCTCTAATGCTGGTCTTTGTCAGAACTAAAAACATAAGGCTTGAGGGGTTGGGGTATGAAATGAGTGGCAAAATGTGAATTTAGAGTGTTTTTCACAAAGGCCAATGAGCACACACAATTTAAGGCACTGTAATGCAGGGTCATGGAGTAGAAAAAATATCCAAAGTTTTTTCTTAAGAGTTAAGGAAAAAAGCCGAAAGAACAATCTAAATGCAGGTAAAAATTAAAAGAAGTTTATTTAGGTAAGCAAAACTTTGGAGAAAGCATTGTAACTGTGAAAAAGGATTGGAGAACGTTTCAAAGAAAATTTAAAAAAAAATAGGCAACTATCTTGCTTTTGGCTATTTCCATTTTAAAATAAGACTGGGAAAGTTAGAAGGGAAAATATTTATTTTTGAAGTGGAAAAAAAATAAGGTGATCATTTTCTGCCAGGAAGAATATGTGTGGGGAAGCTTGTTGGACTTTCTTCCTGGAAAAAGACATGTTGTGGAAGGTTCTGCAGATGGAGGGATGATTAGCTTGGGGTAAATGGATTTGTGAAGTGGGGGCATGAACAGATTGTCCCATTACTGCCTGTAAGTATGGTGATAACTACTTCCTGGATTTTTTTCTTGATCTCTTTTGATTTAGAGGTAATTTAATGCCAGACGAGAAATGAACTTAGCACTAAAAGCATTTTTTTTCTTCTGGTCCATAAGCTGTGAGTTTTGATCAAGCATCTTCCTAAATAAAGATATTTAGGTAATTTGGGTGGTGGTGGAACAGGTAAAGGTAGAGAGTATAGAAGGGAAAGGAAAAGAGCTAGAACAATGAGATAATGTTATATAACATTTAGCTTGATATTTCCCTATCCTTGCTTTTATAGTGTGGGTTGTACCATCCAGAGTTCAAGCAGGCAATGCAAATTCATGAAGTAGGCTGGGCTTCAGAATTCTGGTATTCAAGTGTTTTCATATTCAGTTGGCATTATTAGAACTAGCCATCAGCCTTGATGCTGGTGGGGAGATAGGAAATATTAGGGATGGCAGTCACCCAAAGAAAGACTAATAAAACCATTACTGGTCTCTAATAAATGCTTGCCATGTGGGCCTAATATTGCAGTATTTGCTGATTTGCTAATAGTGGATAATAATTTCATCATCATCATCATCACAGGCAATATCCCATTTTATAAATGTTGTCTCGATGCTTTTTTCAATACCGTTGCTGAACAAATAAAACTAATCTGTAAGCACAACCCCATCCAACTGCCTTATTCTGTTTCAGTCACCGAGCTTAAGAAAAGGGTTAATCTGCATCTTTATATGGCCTTTATTTCTTTTCATACCTCCTAAAACCTTTATTAAAGAAGGCCGTGATGAGAAAAGAGACTCCACTGTGTGTGTCAAGGAGAACTGCTCCCATGTCTGGGGCCACGAGGGAAGGTGAGGTTTATACTGAGTGAGGACAAGGCTATATTTAACGAGGTGGACTGTCCAGGCACAGAAAATACTAGGAGAGCCAGTACAGAGTTGGTACCAACACCTAACAAAATACACTCACCATAGAGCTTTTCATTAGGCTCCTTAAAATCACTCCATGAGAGAGAAAATAAGGCATGCAGAAAACTCTAGAACTGGGGATAGGTCAGATAGACTGGATCAGAAATCTGAACTTCCAAGGCCAAAATCACCCTTGGCTACTCTTAGTCATTTTAACCTAACAAAAATGGGAGTAATTCAACTCCCTTCATGATGCTGGCTACTTGATCAGCCATGGAGCGATGCTGTTTTGTGAAAAGTGCCCCTTAGGAAGAAGATCAGTCCCTCTTGTAGGAAGAAAAGACTGGGGAACATATATTAATATTTACACGCTATAAAGTTTGAGCCATTCATTTTTGGTTTGTTTTGCTCTCTGATTTTATGAAATGCTTTCAGAAGCAGAGCTACCCCTTTCCAATAAGAATTACAACTTTATAAAAAATGTCTGACTGTGAGCTGAGTTCACTCGCTCCCCTGTGATCCCTCCTGTGTGTGTTTACCTCCCTGCACAGCTCCTTGCACCTTACCAAGTTCATTACCCACATCCCCCTCTCCTTCTATTCCCTCTTATGCCCGCTTTTGTTTCCTATCAAAACCAAGGCTTCTGTGTGGTGGATGCAATCCAGAAGGGATGCCTTCTGGACTTCAGTCCTGTCACCGACTAGCAGAGGAGCAGAAATGAGAATGAGCAATAGAAAATCAGAGGAGGGACTCAATAAAAGTGAAACTTACAACATCATCGTCATCCATATATTAGGAATCATTTCATTTTGTCATCGAATTAGTTAAATAAGGGAACTGAGGTTTAAAAAGAACAGGTATATTAGCCAAGACTCCATGAGAAGTTCATTCTCTCTTCTGTCTCCTCTCTCCTTCCCTCCTTCCCACTTCTCCTCTCTCCCACTCTTCCTTTTCTCTCCCTCTGCATTTATTCCTAACCTCTGGATTCCGAGGCTTCAGTGACATAGAGCGTGCACAGTGTACTGCCTAGAATATAGCAACCTGATAATTTCTCAACAATGGTGCCTGTTTCTCAACAATGGTGCCTTGTTTCTTAGACCCTTAAGGGCAGGTTTTTGGAGGGGAGGGGCAAGTAAGTGCTTGATTTAGAAACTGAAAGATGCTCAGGTCAAGTTACTGTGACATTTTTCATTTCATTTAATATTTATCAGGAACCCAATGAGAAGGGTATCATTAACTTCACCTTTCAAATAAGGAAACCAAAGCTCAGCAACTTTAAATAACTGGTTCAGGGCCAAAAAGCTAGCCCGCCAGAGTGTTGAAGCTGGGACCCAAATGCTCTAGTTCAAAGGCTAACCTCTTTCCACTATTACAGTTTCTGTTTTGACGACTTCTAGACATAATGTTTGGAACCCCTGATCCTTTAGAAAAAATAGAGTGAAGTACAGAACAAACACTGGATTCTTGTTAATTCTTATTCCCTGGGATATAAACTTTCCCATTGAGAGTTAAAAGATACATACAAATGAGTAAAAACTCAGTGCCTATTCAGTAATGCTTCCAACATGTGCTTCTATCTTCTCAAGTAACTAAAGTAATTATATGAAAGAAAGGAAAGGGAAATAAACCTGGTGCAAAGAGTGTGTTTGCAGGAAGTTCTTCTTAATGAGCTCTCTGCTCAGTACATTTTGTTGTCTGTAAAGGAAAGGTGTGAAAAGAGCCAGTGCAGATATGCTAAGAATTAGTCCAACTTGCTCCCATCAATTACACTGAATTTTTTGATGAAATTCTACTGCTCCTAAGAAATTTCCTGACAGGATGCTAATAAATCTATCTAACCTTGTCACCCTCCAATATGCCAAATTTACAGCATTCAAGATAAATAATATTCATGCATTATGAGGCCGAACTTGACTTCTCAGAATTTCCATATGGTTCTGGCAGGTTAATGAGAGAAAAAAAATTGTCTCTACAATATAAAAGTAAATGCTTGACTTCAGGAAGGTACCAAATTGATAGACAAAGTGTTTTGTTGCTGGGCCCATTCGAGAGGACAATGAGCACGGGATTGAGGAGATAAGAAACACATCCAAGTGTTCCCCACGTGATACGGTGCTGTGCTGGAAAAGTGTGCAGCAGTAACAGAGAACACTCCATTGACATATGTAAAGAAATCTAAATTTCTAGACCTTGGGATAAAAGCTGATATCTGCAGGATTATTTTCAAATCATTAACTTCCATTTCAGAGAAGAAATTCATCCCAAGTTAGAACCAAGCTCCCTGTTCCAGGATAAGAATGACTACTGGATCCAAAATGAAAAAGCAGCTTTTTCTGGTGATGTTGTTAAGTGATATCCCATAGTCAATGACAGTGTGGCATCTCTGTTAAGAGCTGAATCCTGAAAACAGAGAATTTCAAATCTGTATTCTGCTACTTGCAAACCTTATAATATGGTAAGGACAATAGTTCACATTCCATTAGGTCGATCTAAGGATAGGATTAATTGTAACAATGCAAATAAAGTACAGAGCACTCAGTCTTTAATTACTAGTTAAATAAGATCAGTTACTTTTGTCTATTAATTTTAATTAATATGGGGCTTAGGGGTTAACTGCTACAGGAACCCCCCATCCTAAGTCCAGGTAAGTCAGGTGTTCTGCTCTGCTCTGCTACCCTATGGATGCCTCTATTACCACACCTAAGAAATCATATACTAAGTCATGTGTCCTTCCCCCAGCAGATCAGATCATGAAACCCTTAAGAACAAAGAGTCTGAGTTTTCACATTTTATCCCAGTGTATTTATCTCCCAGATCATAAATGCAGTATCTATGATAACATTTATGTTATCAAAAAAGTGTGCTGAATTAATGCAGGAATACATGATCTCATTTTACTCATCTGAAACATAGAAAAGACTAATACCTTGATTTCCAAGTTGAAAGAGCAGTTGAATAAATTGTTAATTGCATTATGTTAATGTCAAGCAAGATTCTTCTTTGCACTTTTAGTGGTGAAGTTAATGTATTACGTATAGACAGTAATTTATAATAACACCTGAAACACACATCATGCTATAGTGCAATGCTACCTCAATAAAAAATTATTTTAAAAATAATTGTTTTTTTTCTCCCTTTCTTAATGAAATTATGGGAGGAAAAATAACTTCAGTTGCTATGTTTTAAACATTTAATTCCCAAAGGAGGATGTAAGGATGTCACGATCCATTGTAAAATATAACCTCTACTGTTGTTGTCACTGAGAAAGTCTATAATGAATGAACTACATGTTCTCCTTCTTAGAAAATTCTTCCTTCCAGGAAGATACAGCAAAAGGGCACTGGGGTGTGCTGATCTGCCTGGTGAAACTGAAAGGGATTTTCCTGTGAGCACATCCAAACAGTTCCTGATGAACTCTTAGAGGACTCTGAGGGGAAAAAAACATAGAACTTGGAGGAAGTTCCAATTAATCAAAACTGTAGCTGCTCCTCACTTGGAGGCAACAGTCTTTACTCCAGCTTTAGGCTGAGGGGATGTTAATTCCATCAATGGGATGCAGAGGAGGACATCAGTTAAAACACACACCACAGGAGCTCCCTGGTGGCCAAGGAGTTAAGTCTCACTGCTATCACAGTTAAAGCCTGAGTTCGACCCTCAGTCAGGGCCACATATGGTACAGCAGACCTTTCTTGTCTTGCCCACTGCTCTCCTCATCAGTGTATTTCAATACATCTGTCTGTTCTGCTCCCCACTCTGTCCCTGGTGAATCTTCTCACCCCTCCACCAAACCTCTGGCCTACACCCTAGGTCTTCTATGCAAAAATGAAAAAAAAAAAAATCCCATCACAGCTACAAATATTTTCCTGAAATATCTTGACCACTCAGCAGGATGGCTGGACAGTGAAGAGGTGCTCTGGGAGGCTCAGATGCACGGCTCATTGAGCCAGTGCGGACACGCCCGGTGCTCTAGCTAATCTAAAGTCCAGGCTTTACCTCTCCACAAGGACATAGAATCCGAGTCAGCTAAAAAGACTAAACTTGGTAATCAGACAGACCTGAGAGTGAGTCACTGGGTGTGCTACCTTGGACAAACTACATGACATTTATTAGTCTTTTTTTTTTTTTTTTCCCTCATCTGGTAAGTGCTAGAGAATCAGTTATCTAACAAATAAGGTTGTATGAGGATTTAATTTTAAACCTGAATATAAAGTATGTGTTCAGCACAAGAAATCCTCAAGAATGTTACTGCTGAAATGGGTTGCTGCTGTTTCCATTACTAAACCATTTGTTGTAACTGGTAACACCGTATATGATTCAGAGGTATATGATCACACTTCTTCAGATATATGTTACTACAACACACCACCCATTAAGATACCCTCAACCTGCACCATCGTCCATTGGCTCCTTGCTCCTCTGGTAGCCTCAAATGTACAGTCAGATTTATAGGGCTTGTTTTGGTTTAATTTGGCCTAACCTTTTGTATAGTTTCTCCCTGTTTCATCTGGAAGTAAAGTCATCCAGTATTTGCTTTCCACCTTCTGGCTTATTTTACTTAGCCTAATCCCCAGTGCACCACTACTCACTTACTAAAAAAAAAAAAAAAAAAAAAGACAAGCGCTTGCCATTACTATGATCCTTTGTATTACTGAATTCGTTGATTCTCTTTTTGATGAGAATGATCCATATTAACTCATTCTGAAAGACTAATTGACTGGATGTTAGTCTCTCTTGAGATTTCTTAGGCTCCATTTTATCTTAGCTTATTTCAGAATGGTCCTCTAAATAATAATCAACTGAGACAAGCAAACACAATGACACAGTCTATGAACGTAGTCTAGAGGCATCCACAGGACACTGGAGAGCAGTAGAGACGCCCACCTGACAACATGAACTCTCTTCTCTATGACTATCCACCTCCTCCCTCCCTTCATACTCCAAGTTCCCAAAGCATCTCCCTCTATGGGACCTGGCAAAGTCAGATACCAAATATAGGATACCTGGTCTGACCAACTGGTGTGATTAAAATATATATATATGTCACCACAGATTCTCTGGGATTTGAGTCTTTTCTCCAACTAAATGCCAGTTTGATTAAATAAGAAGCTATGGGTTTTGTAAAGATAAATATATCAAGAAGGACACACACATACACATACACACACACCCCCATTTTTTTATTGAATGGACCCCATTGGGGAAAACAGGATTTCACTTTTAGATTCTCCACCTGCATGGCATGGGTGTAATGAAAATGCCTGTCAGGGAAAGTAATGTGTTTAATATTGTACCAGTCTTAAACATCAGCAGAGATTTCTGTGCATTGCAAATAATTCCATCACCTGCCCATATTACATTGCTCTGTGTTTTATCTGTGGTAAGATGATATCAATATGTCAAGTATGAGGAAAATGATATTTTATGAGATTGATGTAGGGAAACACAATGACAAGCACATAAAAAGAGTAGCCAGAGATGCCACAGCACTGTCAGAGGAAAAGGCCAGGATCTCTCACTGGTACACACTCAGATTATTTTTTTTTTCTACCAGGGTCCAGAGAGTGTCAAGGCGGCCAGTGGCTTTGATTAAGGACTTTAAAGAAAATAAAATAACACTGACTTAAAAAATACAGAAAACATAAACGAAACCTACCAGCAACCACTGAGTCCCTGGATGGTGAATAATGGGTGAAGACTGCTAGTTAGGAAGCCAATGACAGGCCTTTTTGGTGGTGCAAGGGGTTAAGCATTACGCTATGCAGCATCCACAGCCACTGCAACCTAAGTTTCATCCCCGGACAGGAAGAGGACCCACATGACGCAGCAGCCCTCTCCTGCCTCACCCGCTGTTCCCCTCAGCAGTATATCTCAGTCAACCTGCCTGTTTTGCTCCCCACTCTGTCTCTGGTGAATCTTGTCACCCACCACACCTCTGGCCTTTACCCCAGTCTTGGCCTTTACCCCAAACTTGTATGCATAAATAAACAAATCTTAAAAAAAGCCAATGAGAAATAAATATCAAAGTATTCCAGAATGAACTCTTGGACAAGTCCCAAGAGAGCCTGATTTTGCAAGGTACTCTGTAGGTATAACTCTCTAGGATCTGGCACATGACTGGAGGGGGAGGGTGTTGTATTGTGTTTTGATTTTTTATCTAGAGAAGTTATTTGCATTTGAAAAATAAAAAAGATGATGTCCATACTATACTTAGGAAATGAAAATTAGAAGAAGACCTAGAAGTCATTTTCTTAATTCTTACTCTTAGCAGCCCATCTTTTGTTTCCTTTTTCTTATTATTTAGTTCTCCTTTTCATGTAATGCATGCTTAAAATCAAATTGACTCTTTTACGTTTCTGAGTTCACGCCACACCTACTCACCTCTGTATGTGATACATGCTTTTCCCATTACACAGGTCTTTTGCATGTGTTTCTAGCTATACTTCCTATACTTCAAGGGCCAGATCAAATAGAATTTCATTCACGAGACCATCCCTGCTAATTTGACTTAGAGATTTCTTACCTCTATAATTCTATGGCATTTGACCTATATCTTGTTGATATAGGTCTTGTTGATATTTGACCTATATCTTTGTTTTGGTTTAGCTAATTTTAAATAGTTTTGTTGAAGATATTATATTTTCTCCTTACAACAATGCTTGTAAGTGCAATGCTACTTTACTTCCTTTCCCTGTGCACATGTTCAGTACTCAAGTCTCAAGAATACCTGGTTATTACTACAGCAGCTCAACATTTAACTTCCATGCAATTTACTACAAATTTGTGTCCTTCAACATTTTGGATAGAACAATGCTAAATGCTATGCTCAGGTTATTTTAAACCACTTCCTTAATTGTGGGCCCAGAGGAGCCACCGCCAAATAGAAGAGCACCAGTACCAGGGAAGCCCCCAGGCATGCCACATTAGCACAGGTACAGCTCAGCAAATGACAGGGTTGCTGACCTTTTCTAGTTCTTTCTACTGATGTTTAAATTCTTCCTCCCTAGCAGTCTGGTTTTATCAAGCCAGTTGATGACTTCATTACACTTGTCAAGAATCTTCTGTTTGTCTTCATCATTCATTGTGCCTTGAAGTTTCCCATCTTCAACAATTGCTTTCATGTTGAAGGCACAAGATTCAAAGGATCTCTTAGAAGACATCTTATCCTACTGCTTCTCATCTTCAGTTCCAAGCTTCTTAACCTTCTAGACTATATGCTCAGTGTTTTCCTTGAGTGAATGACCCTTGTCATCCACAATGGTGATCTTGTTCTCTTTTTATGTATTATTATTCACAGCAGAAACATTAAGGATGTCCCTGGTGTCAAAAGTCACCCAATCTGAGGACCACAGTAAGCAGAAGGTGTGCCTGTGAATTCAAACTTGCCAAAAGGCTGTTACCTTTGACCTTGGCATGCTCACTTCCATGCACCTGAGTGAGTACACAAGGCTGGTTGTCAGAATAGGTTACGAAGGTCTGTGTCTGCTTCATAAGGATGGGAGTACTGCACTTGATGAGGACAGTTATGACACCACCAGCAGCCTCAATACCAAGGGAAAGAGGAGTCACATCCCAGGCAGCAAATCTTGAACATTTTCAGACTTATCTTCAGATAGGATGGACAGCTGTGCCATAAACATTAGCTTCATCAGGGTCGATGCACTTATTCAGTTCTTTTCTATTAAAGAAGTCCTGTAGAAGTTTCTAAATTTGTGGGGTTTAGGTAAAGCCACCCACCAGACAATATCATGGATCTGGGACTTGTCTAGGTTAGCACCCCAAAGAGCTTCCTCTACCAGATCCAAGGTGCATGCAACAAGTAAGCAATGAAGTCTTCCAACTGTATACAGGTAAGGGAGGTATAAAAGTCAATTCCGTCACAAAATGAGTCAGTCTCAATAGTAACCTGGATGCTAGCAGAGAGTGCATGCTTAGCACGCTCACAAGCAGTATGGACATGACAGACATGTCCATATGGTGTCCTTCTTATGCTTGCCCTTGAACTCTGCAAGAAAAGGGTTGACAATTCAATTGTCAGTCTTTTCCACTTAAGTGGGTGTCTTCAGCTATAGATTTGATCTCAAGGATTCCATTTTCAATAACGAGGATTGAAACATCAAAAATGCCACCTCCTAGGTCAAAGACCAACATGTTCCTTTCATCTCTGACCTTGTTGTTGAACCTTTAGGCCACAGCAGCAGCACTGGACTCACTGATGATTCTAATTACATTGAGACCAGTAATAGTACCAGCATTTCCAGTGGCCTGATGCTGAGAGTCATCAAAGTGAGTGGGTACTGTGACAACAGCAATGGTGCCAGTTTTCCCAAGGTAGACTTCTGCAACTTCCTTCATCTTTGTCAGACCCGGAGATAACAATTTTCTCTCCCTTATATACTACTTGGACTTTGGGTCTGCCCAAATCGATCACCATATTGAAGGGTCAATGCTGCATATCAAACTGGATAACAGCATCATCAAATATATGTCCAGTCAAGGGTCTGGCATAGGAAACTGTGTTGGTGGGACTCATGGCAACTTGATTCTTTTGGCATCACCAAACAATGGTTCAGTGTCAGTATAGCTGACATACTTTTAGTTGGTTCACTTTCCTGATCATTGCAATTTATTTCCACTTTTCTATGCTGGAAGGCACCCATGTAAGTGTAGGTGGTGCCAAGATCCATGCCAACTACAGGTGTCTTAGACATGGTTGCTTAGCTGTAGATCCAGCTCAGCTGGTGAAAAAAACATCAGTCTGCAAGGTTGCCGTCATATTCATTGAAAGCTGTTTTCGATTTTTTGTTACAGTTGTTTACATGTGCTAGAAATCAAGTGCTAGAAATCAAGTTCCTTGAGAGTAGGGTTTAAATACTTAATGATGGGTCAGAAAGTGAGTCTGATACAGAGAGACCCTCACTACATATTTGCTGAGTGAATTCTGGAATATATTATTTATTATGGAGTTTTCACAGTACACATTGTAGGTGCTCAATAAATAATTATTGATGGAGTGCAGAAAGCAACAGTAGGGAGAGGTCCCTGAAATTCTGAGAATAGATTCAAATATAAGAAGATGCATGGTGCAGAAGAGAAGGAGGAAGTGAAAGAGGAGGGAAGGAGAAACAGAAAGAGAAGCAAAAGAGAAAAGAAGTGGTTTTAAATAGGCACAAAAAACTATGTTCTATGAATTTTGTCCTTCAAGAAACGGGATGGACAAAAGTAAAGAAACTTCTGATGGTCAGTGAGTGCACCCTGAGCAGAGAGGCTCTGACAAGTGTAGCCTCCCTTTCTTTAAGTCCTGTGACACACAGTGCGTGGGTGACAGTCCACATTTCTGGAAGCTACTTCCAAACTGGACTTATTTCTAATTTGGATAACTGCATTTGTGAACATGCTAACACCACTGGTGTTGTGCAGGCAATAGAGACAGGACTGGATGGGACACTCTTCAGTGAAACAAATTATCTCACCATGTTTTGAACAGGAACCCAAATAACAGCAACATGCTGGTTACAACATTCTTCCCTAGAGTAAGGGTGGCTGTTAATGTCTAGCAGAAAAAGGCTGCCTGAAACCCCCAACTATATGTAAATATTAGAAACTCAATAGAAGAAATCCCTTCATGTTATGTTTGCAAAGCATATCTTGAACCACCTATATCAGACACCCTTTGGGTGTTAGTTTAAAAACGCAATTCCTGACCTCATTCCAAATCTACTGAATACTTTTATTGCAAGATATCTGTAATGAAGGGGCCTCCTGGTGGCTTAGTGGGTTAAGTAACTATGAAGCAAACCGCAGCTGCTGCAGCACAAGTTGATCCCTGCTGCCGGCCAGGGAGGGGACCCACATGGCCCAGCAGCCCTCTCCTGCCTCACCCGCTGTTCCCCTCAGCAGTGTATCTCAGTCAACCTGCCTGTTCTGCTCCCCACTCTGTCTCTGGTGAATCTTCTCACCTCCCGTAATTCCGGCCTATACCCCAGTTCTTGTATGCATAAATAAATCTTTAAGAAAAAAGATATCTGTAATGAATTCCTCTAGTTCTTTTACATTTAATTATGGATTATCTCTGTGCATAACACTTACTTATCTAAATATGTACATATATAATCAAAATTCCTGATCTTGGAACAGAAGAGATTTTCCACTGCTGATATGTCTTAGACTTAAATGATTTCAGGTTCACCTTTTCTCTTAGACCACAAATCCAGATACAACTCTTACTCCCCAAATGCCTCAGATCCTACATGGGAAAAGGTGTCAATATGTTTATAGGAATGAATAGATGGATAACCATTAGATGTATAAATAAATAATGGTTCATGTATACAGTATGTAACTAGTTTAAATATTTATTCACTCAATATGTCTACAGCCAGGACTGGCTATATAATTCACAAGACCCTGTTAAATGAGAGTAAGCAAAATGAAAGATTTCTTGTTTAAAAATTATGCAAAATTTCAAGATGGTAAAAGCGGTGCATTAAACCAAGCACAGGTCCCACCTAAGTGCAGGAACTTGGCAGTGACCCAGGTTGCACTCCCAGAGTCTGGCTGTGTCTACATTTATAAAGTTCTTCCTGTTTTTGTTATTTTCCCCATATTTGAAACAGCTATTTCTCTGATTCCTTTGTAGTCTGACTGTGCTAGCAAACTTGAATTAATCAATACATTTTATAACTGAAACCAGATAATTTTAGCACCTTGGTTACATTCCAAGAGCATTCCCACAAACCATCACATGTAATCATCATAGTGTTCTCAGGAGGCAGGTCTGATGATGGTCTTAGTTTTACAGATACCTAATGCTCAGGTCCAAGGACCTGTATAAGACCACAAAAGCAATAAGACAGAGAATAAGAATTTTAATCCATGTATATAATGTTCTGCTCCTTAAGCCAAACCTCACCCCCTTGTTTTCAGGCTGCACTGGACACTTTGCCCTAAACTGTTTCAAGGTATGGAAGAGTTGCTGCATCTCTTTGCTTTCCCCCTATCTTAATACTACAATAGATACTCAAGAAAGGTGCCTGAAAGAAAGCCATTTCTCTGTGGAATGAATGAATGAAGGAGGCCCAATCTCTCCACTGATCTCCAACAAAGGGAAGGAGCCAACCACATTCTTCTCACTAGGTACTGCCAAGCCCTGCAGGCACATGACACACGTCCCTCAGCATGTCATCTATGGGGCTTCTGCTTCTTTGTCCACAACACTCATTTCCATGCGTTTCCCAGGTTGTACTGAATATAGTCCCTCTCTATTTGTTCTAGTACTGCATGTTCTGAGTCTTCCTCATTATCTTCAACCATCAGTTGTGACTTGTAATCTCACTACCTTTCAATATTCTAAGTAGAATTTGCACAAGTCCTCGTTCTTTTGTGAAACCAGTGGCTGCTTCTTGTCCAATCAGCTCATTGTTATTCTCCTCTCCCCTCTTCTACAAGCCTCTACTGCGATGAAATGTTGAGACACAAGTTCATTTAATTAATGTTTCAAGCTTCCTCCCAAATTTAACAAAACATTACAAGTAAAAAAAAAATAACAACACCCTTGTGACACTACCAAGTATAATTAGTGTGTAGTGATTTTTTATATATGTACATGTTTGCAAGCAGTGAATATTTTATCAGAAATAAACGAGGGAGGAGGAATCTCAGTTCATGTCATTTTATGATATACGGATCTTACAGACTTTAATAAGAAACAACCTTCAGGCAAAGAGGTAAGTATAATTTCTTCATCCCAGGGAATGTTTAATATAGAGTTTAATGCTCATACCAATGTGGATGCAAAGAAGATATTTTTTTTCATATATTTAAAAATTTCTAAGCTAAAATATTGAGTGTTTGTGCAGGAAAAAATACTAGTGGCTAACACCAGAAAATTATGAACCATATATATATAAATATATATATACACACACACATACAGACATTGATATACACATAAATGCACTATATAGCTATTTATACATTTAATGCATTGATATAAATAAAGTAGTGTTTTCTTATATGAGTTTGTGAGAATATGGAGGTGAGTGCAAATATATAAATTTGGTATCTGGATTTGAAACTAATTTGGAAAGCTGACATCTCAGGTTTATAAATATATCTCATTTTTCACAGCCTCAACCAGATTTTCTTTTCCACTCCTCATGGTATTGTGAGAGAATATCAATAAAATATAATTACTCTCTTGCTGGGCCATATGTGCAGTAAATTTTCAGATAACCAAATTTTGTAATTGTTGGAAATATCAGAGGGAACATTATTTTAGAAGAGCTGGTATTTGGTGTCCTCAAAAAGTAATTAGATACAGTAATTCTCTACAAAGTTAAAAAGAATGAAGAGGCCCACATTTTCTGAATAGAATCCTATGAATAAACTCCAAATCATCTTAGGCTATTCTTTGTCTTATGGAAGGCTATTCACTTGCCAGCAAAATCCAGTGACTGGGACTAGTCTTTTTTTTCTTTTTTTCTTTTTAAGGTTTATTTTATTTATTTAAGCATATAAAACCTGGGGTGTAGGCCAGAGGAGGTGGGAGTGAAAGTATTCACCAGAGAGAGTGGGAAGCTGAGGGGAGCAGCAGGTGAGGCAGGAGAGGTCTGCTATGCCAGGTGGGTCAGCTCCCTGGCCGGGGATCAAACTACTGCAATGACTGCCCCTATATTCATAGTGCTGAGACTCCCCACCAGAGAATATTTTTGTACTTTATTTCATCCAGACTTAGGGACTACAATTTTTGCTCAATTTTACCCTCCATACTTCATCACTCTGCTTTTTGATTATTTCCGGTAAGCCTTGAGTAAGTTAGCTCTAGACTAAAGAGTCACATTGTGTCTTGTCTCAAGTTCCAGGTTTCTTTCCCAACAATTATTTTTCTCCAAATGGATATTTCACTAAGATGCAATTAGAGTTGACAACATCCTAACTCTAGGAAGGAAAACAAGTGAGTAGATGAAGGGAGGTGGCTGTAAAAACACCACCATGAATTTAGAACTGCTAGTGAATAGGATCATGGGAGTACATCAAAGATATTGGTTAGAAACGAGGATACCTTATTTGAAATCATTAGCAATAGTTTACTCAAAGAGTCCATCATTCACTGACAGGTCACGGGAAGAATATGAATGTATTTATACACCGTGAGTACAAGAAAAGTTGCTTGTGACCCAAATCTCACAGGCAGCCAAAGGAAAATAAAAGTTCCCTAATACTTTCATTCAGTTGTTTTTCCCTTAGTATTTTTCCTCCATAGTTGCATCACTTATTGACTGCTCAGAAATTTTTTTTTCCCTTAGTACACAAATATAGTATGGTATCTTTCACATTGCATAAGAGATGTCCTAAAGAGTTGAATATAAATTGAGCTCTCATAAATCACATACTAAAGAGAAAATGCTAGAATGGGAGATGGGGCACTTGGAGAAATTAGTACAGCTTGAATTTTTAAAAACATGTTTATCTTTTCCAAAATGATTGTTTTCAAAAATCACTTAAATACTATTTAATGCACTTGAGAAACTCACATTAAAAGGAACTCTGGATGAAAAAAGTACAAAATAACTTACTAATGTAAATAAGCACTGCATTACTTAGCTGAAACCCCCCTTCTTAATTATATATATATGTGTGTGTGTGTGTATGTATTTCTAGTGTAATTTCCAAATTATGTTCCCAGTAGCTAGATATTAATAACCATTGCATCTATGAATATTACATATGTGCATGGTTATATAATTTGAGAAAACTTGAGTTAAAATGAAATTTAAAAGGTATATATACTGCAAGACTTAGCGAAAACTTTAATTTGCTACTATGCACATTGAATATTCTAAGAGTGTAACAGTGTAGTCTCTATAAAAAGTGAAGTTTCCATGTTCTCTGCCCCACCTAATGAAGGGTGGGACTGAAGGGAAAGGAGAAGCTGAAGAGAATTTGTACTTTGATTTTGCTCTTTTTGCCCCAGACTTCTCCTGGCCCTTTCTGCCCCTGTCCTGTGGTTCCTCACCAGAAGGTGTCTTAGATTTGTGGCAAACTTTTGAGCCTCAGTGGCCCCACTTTGAGCCAAGCTTTTTTGAGTGGGCATTTATTCACAAAAGGATGGGTAACTTTGGGTGTTTTATTGGGAAATTATTATTCTTTCTTCTCTTCTCTCTCTATGCACACAATCCCCAAGTTCTTTCACACAGAGTATGCTTTGTCTTTATGCAACAGATGGCAGAACCTCTTCAGAACTGTGCAAATTTGGGGGTCTCAGGGCGCCCCTCAGTCTGTGCATTAACAATGGTAAGGAAAGTATTACGAAGCTCCTTCGGTGGTGGATGTGTTGTGATAACACACCTATCAGGAGATGTGAACTTATTCCCCTAAATCATAGTGATGTAAACCAATGTTACTTCAATTTAAAAAATTCCACAAGAATAAGTAAATAAAATCCAAAACCACCCAATATACTTTCACCATTGAATATCTGCATTCCTTTTATTCCTAAGAATCACACCATTGGGAATATTATTCAGCAATCAAAAAAGTTAAACTAATGTCATTCGTAGAAACATGGATGGAGGTAGAAAGGATTGTGCTCAGTGAAATAAGTCAGAAGGAAAAAGAAAAATATCAGATGGTTTCACTTATAGGAGGGATATAAGGGAACCAAATAAGGGGTCAGGGAAAAGAACAACAATAAAAAAAACACAACACAACAAAAATAGACAATGAAAAATAACAGATATTTTACAGGAGAGGGGCAGGGAGAGATCAAAATCAGGGCAGGAGGAGCACAAGGGACTAAGGAGATGGTGCACAGGTGAATTGGTGGTGGAAACTCCACCTGATGTCCACACCTGATGTCAAATGTATATATAAAGAAATTAACATAAATAAAGTCATACCATTGGGATGATTTTTAAGGAACTGTATTTTGGTAACCAACAATCTAATGACATTTCTAAGTGAAACCACCAATGTATGTTTAGTCAATGCTAGGCTAACAGGGGTGGACCCAAAAAACATGATTTAGGTATATCTTTAGGTAACAACTGTGGAGGTCTTTTCTCTCAGACGGACCTCTTTAAAATGAAAAGATTTTCCTTCCTTGTGTCCCTCCCCAAATATTTCCAAAATATTTTCTCTAAAAGTTATTGTATTTACAGGCTTCCCACATGCTGGATCTCATAACAGCAACAAGTTATAACAAGTTATGGTGAGCCAAAAGAATATTAAGAAAACACATGAAACCAAACCAATAAAAGTGAAACATCAAAATTGAGTTTAAAAGGATTTCTTGCATATTATTGTCTATCTTTCTAGGATCTACATGGGAATTATCTCTAGAATTTATCTAAAAAATCTTCTCAAATTTAAATTTAATGATTTTTTACGAAGAGGCTCACATCAGCAAGCACACACACATACTTACACATTCGCTACTTAGGCCAGATTAGCCATCTCTGGACCACTCCAGCTTTTGAACCAACCAACAATAACCCAAGGGTTCTCTAAGACAAGAACATAACTCAGGGGTCTTCCTAGTGGCACCAGGGGTTAAACTGTAGCACTATGAGGCTCTCTGCTGCCACTGCAGCACAAACTTGATCCAGGGCCAGGGAGGTGACCCACATGGTGCAGCAGACCTCTTCTGTCTCACCTGCTGCTCCCCTCAGCAGTGTATTTCAGACGATCTGACTGTTCTGCTCCCCACTCTGTCCCTGGTGACTCCTCTCACCCCCTGTACCTCTGGCCTATACACCAGTTCTTGTACGCCTAAATAAATAAATATTTATTAATAATAATAATAAAAAGAACATGACTCAGTCTCCCTAGTGTCAACTGAGTGAACTGAATCCATCTTTAGCTCTTAGGACCAAAGGATGAATCAAAGCAGGTTGAATATGCCAGTGCCAGCCGATATGATGACTATACAATGAGAAGCGTCTAAGCTGGGCTGGCAGATTGAGTTATAGGAGTACAGATGAAAGAACTTTCCAGCTGCATCCTGAACACTCTTGACACTTTTCTATCCAGCACTTTGTATACCGTTGACTTTCCTCACGTGTTGGCAGGAAGAATGTAGAGAGTGAGCTAGGTCCAAATAAACTCCATGTAGAATAATGGTCTTAGAAGTCAAATCTAATGAGATCTCATGACAATAAAGATTAATAGCCTGTTAGGAACACTTGGTGCTACAAGGATTTAGTGGTTAGTAAGACCGACTGACCTGTTTGGTTGTTTTTTTTTCCCCCCAGAGGAATTTAACAGAATTTAAGTGACAGAATATTCATGAGAATTAATGAGTTCATTTGGGGAAGGTACTTTGAGATCGCTGGAGGAAATGTGAAAAGATTTTAACTAGTTTATCTTTAATGAATCACTATCTCAGTTATCTAAATAGAACTCTATCTCAAGTGTGACAGTATTTATTTTGCTGCATACTAAATGCTTACCCACATATGACAACTCTTATACAGAACATACTATGTCACAGGTGCAGATTTTATACCAAGTGCATGCTGAAGTTCTAGGAGAAAGCTTTAGGGTAGCAGAAGGTGGGATCCTGTTTTTGGCATGTGTATCTGCATGATGCTAATGGGGGGGGAAAGTTCCTTCCAGACATCAGAGGTAATCAGTTTATTCCCTGAAGCATGAGATCTGATAATCTTTGCCTGCACTTCACACACATGCAGTTTATTGGGACTGTCATCCTATCTGAATGAAATTCCGATATGGTACTATGCTTTAAAGGATTTCTTCATGTAGAAATCAGGTGTCACTGAAAGTGAGTGGTAACCTGTAAGGGAACTGAAGAGATGCACTCCAAGTTAATAAGAGTATGTTCAACAGGAAAGAAATAAGAAGCATTTTTGTACAGTACCCAAAAGAGAAAAAAAAACATATTTGAGATGATATAATTGACACCTATCTTCAAACTTTTAAGGAGGAGATTCTTTTTTTAATATGATTTCATACAGACACCTATATATCAACTCGCTCAACCAACATTCTGTGTCTTAATAATGATCTTAAAAAATGTTTGAAATGAAAGACCAAATTAAGAAGTGGAGATAGAAAAGAGAGGATGGGGAAAAAAATGTCAATCATTAACAAACGATTCCAGACTCCAGGGCATAAAAGCTGATCACATCACCTTTTAATGCCATAGTCAGAAACAATGTAACATCCAGAATCCAGGCAACATATTCTCCTGCCATGTAGCTGGGTTATACTGAGTCTTTGAACCTCTATTCTTACCTCACAACATATAAAATGCTTTTATTGTTTTTTCACTTTCCAATAATTTTCTTTGTTAAACTTGTTTTTCTCTGACAAAAGTAGCTAATTTTTTGAATGCTAAATTTTTTGTTTACACAAAATCCTAGTAAATTATGCTTTATATGTGGTTCTCTGTTCAGATCAAGGCATGTTTCTAAGACAAGCTAAACTTCACCTGGTAAGTGACAATGTTGAGTAGATATTCTACTCTTCAGTGAATCAGCAGAGAAATCAGAACTTACTGACTATTTAACCACTGAATGCCCCTGACGTTGACTCAGATGAGTTGTACTGGCCTTCGATGAGGGAAGCATGCCTAGAGAAATACATCAGCATTGTTATTCTCCACCCCAGTAACAGATGACACAGTGTGACACTTTTACACCAAAGCTGACTATTAAATAGGGTTGGGTAGAGTAAGAGGGGATATTTGGTTTTCCTCAAATTTCACTTTACCTCCTTTGCCACCTACCATTATGACACTAATAAGCACCACATTGGCTTTGACAGAAACCTATGATAAATGCTATCTCTGCCTTTTACATTTTGGAACTAATCATATTAAGAGAAAGAATGACAACTGACCTATTAAAATCCCAGAGTTACTTTAAAGAGCTCTCTTTAGCTTCAGGATAAATTTTTTTCTAATAAAATTTTCTCCCAGTGCAATAAGTATGGGGAAAGTAAAGTGCCAGAGTCAAGAAATTCAGTGGCATGATCCAGAAAATCAAATGATTAGTCTTTCTTTTGAACATCCCTCTTGGAAACAAACACTTCTTGTGAGCTTGAGGAATGAGAAAGGTCTCAGATATCATCAGCCAGGAGTAATAATGACATTCAGGAAGTTTGAAAATGCAAATCAGTTGTTCCAGATTAACATAACTTTCCCTATAATGATTCATAATAGTTTATAAAAGCACTCTCAATCTCTCTTGTATATTAAGTAAAGGATAAAAGGCAGGTGACTACTGTTCTCACTCTTCTCTGGATGAGTAAAATGAAGCTTCGAAACACTGAACAAAAGATCGCATTGCAAACAAATCCCATGGCTTCTTTGAGAACCCAAACTTCTGCTTAAAAGAATACTCTCTAGACTTTAGCACCTTGCCTGCTCCTGTCAGGGAGAAAGTGGACAGTAGAAGAGAAAACTACAGAGTTGCATTCTACATGAAATAAACGGATCATAATAATAATTCACCAAACAAATTCTCCCTCATGCATATATATCAATACATTTTCCCTCATATATTGAATTTTCAAGAAAATGGGCTTCTGGGTTGCAGTTATTTCTACAGGGAATTTAAAATATAAATAAGACAGAAAGGTCATAACCAAGGTTGGGGCTTCCACCTGGTGTCCTTGATGTGACTAACTTATAAGGGTAGAAGGCAGATTCACATCTGACTTATTGCTGGAGGGAACATAGAAGGTCCTTTAAACTCTCACTGATCTTCAGTCAGTGGAGCCGAGGTGCTGTGCTAGAATCCTTGGTCTGGCAACATTTGGGGCTTTAAAAAGACAGGCAGGACGCCTAGGTATCTACCCAAAAGTGCAAAACACTCATGCAAAAGGAAATCTGTACCTTCATGTTCATTGCAGCGCTATTAACAATAGCTAAAATATGGAAACAAATGCACTCAGAACAGATAAATGCATCAAGAATAAGTGGTATATAGACGCAATGGAATATTACTCAGCAATCAAGAAAGACTCCTGTCATCTGAAGCAAAATGGACCCTGGAAGGGATAATATCAATGAAATAACTTCAAAGGAGAAAGATAAATACTGGATGGTGTCACGAATATGTGGAATACAGAGAAACCAAACAAAGAATCAGAGAAAGATAAAAACTAACCCATGAAATCTGACTATAGAACTAAAGCATCCAGAGGGACTAGGGAGAGAACAGAGAGGGAAGGAAGCAGGATGGTCTGTGGGCACTTGATGACGGTTACTCTACACTGGTGCTACCTGACAGAGAGAATTCTAATGTTAGGTCCATTAAAAAAGTAATTAAAAAACTAAAACTAAATGGACAGGCACAGTGCCTAATGGGTGACTTAGGCTCCCAGGAATGCAGAACACCTCTGCGATTTCATTATAGGAGGGGGGGATGCTGACATCAAGTTTCCCTCCAAAACTAGCTTCCTTCTTTAAAGCTGTTACCCAAGAAACCAGTTCTAAATTCCCTGGATGTGTGCAACTGGGTTTTTTTTTGGGGGAGGGGGGAAGGTAGGGAGGGACAGGGGTGGGTATGTCCGACCCATTCTGTGGTTTTCCCAGAACCAGTCCCTCCCCCACCTCCCCTAGGACTTCCCTTTGTGATGTTCTCCCTAAATCCAACTACAAAAGGAGGCAGATTGCTTCATTTTGTTACTCTGAGCCTCATTATGGCTCACCTCTGGGTATGTAATCAGCCTTTTATTCACCAGACAGGATCGTTCTCTAATAAGGTGTTCATTTAACCAGTTTCCCCCACAGGTCCTTCTCCCTAAAAGCTTCTGGGAGTGTTCACTCATCGCAAACAAGTCTCCCCTCCCCTCCTGGTCTTCAGCTGTTCCCAGGACTGCAGCTGCACTGGATCTCCAGAGCTCGGGCTTGTCACTGGCGCTGCAAAGGAGGGGAGAGACAGAGAAGAGACACACCAGGACGAGACAGACAGCTGGCGAGTTATATCCAAGTGGGCTGCTGCCCGCTGGGAAAACAGTCCTGATTTCCCAGAGTCATCCATCTTCTTGACACATCCCCTGCCCGGGAGTTAGTTTTCTCCAACACACTTTCTGCCCCTAAGGAACAGGAGGGACCTGTCTTTACTCTTCCCATACTGACAAGTTGAAAGAGTCACCCCTAGCTTGCTCTCAGCACTTCCCTTCTCTCAGACACTGCTATTTATCTACCAGCCAATTTATTGATAATTATCAGAGACCTCAAGGAGTGCGGTGATTAGATAAAGCCACTGGCTGGAATGGATGACACTTTCTATTGAAGTTTCCTTGAGCCACGCTCCCCTAAACCCCAGTTTAAATCAAACAAATGGGAAATGACTACATGAAGCATGAAAACCTGGGACGCATCACCAGTTAAGTGTTAAATTTTATTCTAATGAAACAGATTTTAAGGGCATCTTATAAAAGGTATTTAAAGGAGATTAGAAAACAGAGTATCTTAGCTAACTTCTTAATGAAAAAGAACAAATATTCAGTATTCCAAAGGTTTCTTCAAGCAAACTAATGTCAATGGAAGGAAGGGGGAAACCCAGCATGCTGGCAATTAGATTACCCTGGGTCCTTGTCCTGGCCAGAGTGCTAACTCGTTCAGATTTTATATCTCTTTACATTCTCTGGGGCTTGGTTAGCTAATCTATAAGAAAAAGGTTTAATAGACGACCTCTTTGCTCCACTCTAGGGCTAACACTAATCTGGAATCTCCTTTCAAAAATCATCTGCATAGTGTAATATTCAGGCCACTTTTGCTTCCTTCTAAAAAAGTTAAAAGGTGAATTTTCACAAGTGAGTAATCCAGAAAGAAATATTGTATTTATTTACATTTCAAATGTCTACTTTCTGATAGGGGGAATGTTCAAAGATTTTCAGACTCAAAATCTAATTGTAAATCTCCTCTCTTTGGAGACTGCAGGCAGGCACCAGGTGCAAATCAGTCAACTATAGCTAATGTATTTTGCTAATGAGCCCAGGGCACAAATGTACTCTTGCTCCATGTGCTCCGAGTGTGTGTGTGAGTGTGCGACTGTGCATGTGTGTATAGCGAGAGGACCTAAATTATGTTGGATGTCCCTTTAACTATTTTTATCTATAGATGGGCATTAGAACATCAAACATTTTGTTGCTTAGGCACATCTAAATTTAGTACTTTTTTATATTTAACTGAGTTCTTCAAGATGATTATTTTCAATAAATTATCTTTCAGGTTTTAAACAACCAATTATTTAACTCTCAAAAAACAGTCTTCCAAATGTTCATTGCTACTCTATCCACCTCCAAGAATTCAAGTGTAGGAAGCTTTATCAGTGAGATTATACAACTGAGCCCCTAAAGGGATCTACTATCCTGTTAACACTTCAGGGAAGGCTTTTGCTATCTCTCCAGAACTGCAGAAGGTCTGAGAGTTCACAAGTATCAGTTTCATTAAGTAGATCCTCACCTAATGGGCAAAATAATTTGAAAAATGAAAATGCTGGGACAGGCAAAGGTATCTAAATCTGTAGGTTTTTTTTTTTTCCTCAAAATATGCAGCTTCTTCTTCCTTTAATGTATCTCAAATGTAGGGAGAAGCGCACGTCACCCTTTGTCACCTGACCACCAAATGTAGGCCCATAAGCACTTCTAGGTTCTTAATGCAGGTTTCAGGCATCTCCTGGCATTCCTTATCTTCTCAAATACATTTAAAAGTGAAATATTACAAAAATATATGTCAAACATTTTTTGAGGGGATTAATTCATTCTTACAATAATTATCCTTGATCACCTGCTATGTGGTCAACATTGTTCTAGGCCCTAGCTACAACCAGTGAATTCAAGTGATCACTATTGCCCATGGGTCAGCATCAGCTGAATCCCACATGCATTTGTGGAAACACCATTCCTTCTTTGTTTTTTATTAATAAGAAATATGATTCAGGAATATTTTCATTAACAGTATTTAATTTCCCATAAAAATGTATATTATCATTCCCTTCAAATTACCAAAAGAATTTCTAGAGGTAAAACAGTGGCAATTTTTTAAAAGGAAAGGCAGAATAAAAATAAATAGGACAGAAAGATAGTAAAACAAAAACTTAAGAATATACAGCAGAAAACTGCCTTCAAACAATCTAAACCTAGATCTTTGAAACCATCATATATAGAGAAAAAAAATCCATAATATAGATTCAGCAGAGTAATGAACAATATCCCTGACTCCAAGGTATAGTTCTTATAAACTTCTTACATATTTGCTTTCTGCTTTTCCTTGTCTGAAGGAATTGGAATGCAAGTTTCTTGGTTCTAACTTCTGGCAAATTCAGTAAGATTTTGTAGTTCCCTTTCTTTTATTTCATTGGAATTACTGTGGAAGAAGAAATCAGTACAGGTCAGTTTTCTATCTCAGGTCAAATTAGAAAACAGAAGGTAATATGCTCTACTACTGAGGTTATTCTTGCATTTAATTCTACAATAAAGAGAATAAAAGCCAGAGGCTGAAAGAAAATATTTATGAAAGATATATCTGATAAAGGACTTGTGTGAAAAATATACAAAGGACTCTTACAATTCAACAACAAGAAAACCAGCAAGCGGTCAAAAAATCTGAGAAGGCAGCTAACCAAAGAAAATACAGAAGGCATATAAATACATGAAAAGATGTTGATAATCATATATCATTAAAGTTACAAATTAAACAACAATGAGATACCACTAAACACCTATTTGAATGGTCGAAATTCAGAACACGAAGACCACCCGATGCTGGTGAGCATGTGAAGGCAGATGAGCACTTTTTTATTGCTCATGAGAATGAAATTTAGTATAGCCACTTTGGAAAATGGTTCAATAGTTTCTTACAAACCTAAACATATTATACAATCCAACAACTGGGCTCTTTACTATTTTCCCAAATGAACTGAAACTTAAATCGCCCAAAAACCTGCACAGATATTTTCAGAGCAACTTTATTCACAATTGTCCAAACTTGTAAGCAATTAAGATGTCCTTCAGTGGGGAAAGGAATATGCATACACCCAGGCGAGGGAATATTATTCAGTACAGAAGAAAAATGAGCTCTTGGAAAGATATGATGAACCTTCAATGTGTATTATTACATGGAAGAAAAAAAAGCCAATCTGAAAACACTAGCACTACATGATATTCTGGAGAAGGCAATACAAAGGAAATAATAAAAAGATTGGCGATAGGGGAAGGAATAGGTAGATGAATAAGTAGGTCTCAGAGGATTTTCAGGGCAGTGAAAATACTCTGTGTGATAATGTCATGGTAGACACATGCCATTATTTGTCCAAACCCAGGGAATACACAACACCAAGAATGATTCCTAATGTAAATCACAGAGTTTTGCTGTGATGCAGTCTTTTTTTTTTTTTTTAAAGATTTATTTACTTATGCATACAAGAACTGGGGTACAGGCCAGAGGTGTGGGGGGGTGAGAGGATTCACCACAGAGAGTGGGGAGCAGAACAGGCAGATCAACTGAAGTAC
>JAGFMF010011747.1:4236109-4247064 GCA_019455555.1 Galemys pyrenaicus | reverse complement strand
CCTCCCTGGCCGGCAGCAGGGATCGAACTCATGCTGCAGTGGCTGCGGTTTGCTTCATAGTGCGTTGCTTAACCCACTGCGCCACCAGGGAGGCCCTGTGATGCAGTCTTAAAGCACGTTTCTTTTTTTTATAACAATGTCCCATTCTGTTGGGGATGTTGATAGTGGAGGACTGGTACTTGTTTGATGCAAACTGTGTTTTCTGTTCAATTTTGCTGTCAACCCAATTCTGTTTTTAAAATTCAAGTTTATTTAAATAAACACACATAAAAAAAAACCACTATGGACAAAATATTATTTTTTAAACCTAAGAAGCTTCTCTTTTTAAAGACCCCCAAGTTCTAAAGTTGATTTCACTGACGCAGGCAGCATCCTTGAAACTGGAAAGTATATCTTAATCTCAGTTTGCAGGTATGAAACTAAGAAAGAAAGATGGTAAGCGGTTTTCCTGTAACAAATGAAAGACGTGTTTAGGTTGAGAACTGAAACTTACATTTTAATGCATACCCATTACCTCACTTATAAACTGCCCTCTGGTTGCATGACCTATAACATATCCTCTTATAAGTATCCTGATAAGGCAAAACCATGAGGATTTACATTGGTCTTATACCTAGTCTGCCTAGATTTAATGTTTTGAAAGGTAATATTTATCCTGCTTGTGCAAACCTGTTCCCATTTTGATAAGAAAATCATTCTGCCTGTATATGATCATAACACAAATTTGGGTGGAGGAGGCTTATAAAATAACATCATTACTGAACCTCAGCATTCAATGACTAATCTGTATGAGGATGCAAAATATAATTATTTTACTGTCAGAGGTGGAAACAGGAATAACCATCCATTAAAAGTTTCAGCTCTTTTCATTTAGACCCAAATCACTAAATTAAGTAACCTCCCTCTATAGAGACCTTAAGCTGACCTGGCATTCTCAGCACCAGTCCCCTTCAGGGGGAAAGTCTTTAAAGATAATAAATACAATTTGAAAAGACATCTTCCGCTTTTCCTGTTCATTCTTTCCACAATAGCAATGCTAATGACAGAAAAGATCTTGCCTTGAGGTTTTATTAATACTAGCAATAACAAAGATAATTGCTAGCATGTACTGAGTGTTCACGGTGTACACCTAAGTGTTTTACTTACATTTATGTGCATTTTTAATAGAGCTCATATTTTCAACCAGTTTTAGATTCACAGTAAAATTGAATGTTCTTTATTCCATTTCTATCAGCACCACCCTAAAACAAGACACCATCCTATCTTACAGGGTCAATTACAACAGCTTGCAATGGATTCACTCTTTTTTCTTAACCTCTCCATTAATGAAACTAGGTAATTTTCTTCCCCGCTTAACGTGCTATGAATTCTCCACATAGACCTAACAATGAGACCAAACTCCTCACCCTGGCTTACATCAACGCCTTATATATAAGAGTTCCTGTCTACCTGGTCACACTTTCTCTTTTCACTCTCTCATGGCTGATTATATCCAGGCTCCCTGCACTTTTTGGATTCCTCAACAAGCCAACTCTATTTGTGCCACAGGCCTTTTCATTCACAATTACTGACTTAGATGTGTTTTTCTGTTAGCCGTAGAACTGCCTTTAATCACTGGGGTTTTGACTTTTTCCTGTTCACACAGTCTTAAGAATCCCCCAACCAAACACTTTTAACTCATCCTATTTTATCTCAGTTTCTACCAGAAACTGAATTTATATTCTTTTTATCTTACTTCTTTTCTCTCTTCCATAAGAGAATACAAAGTGTGCTCATCATTCTCTACTCCGTGTAGAAAATAATCTGGGAGCAGTCCTGTACATGTTTGCTGAATGAATGCCTTTAATCCATACAGCCATTTTGTGAAACAGGTATTCCATTTTTCCCCCATTTATGGATGCACAGTAGTGTAGAAAGATTGTTGAAGGCCATTCAGTCATTTAAGGGTAGCAGAGCTAGGCTGCAAACCCAGGTCTACCGGAGTACTGATCAACTGCAGATTGACCAGTCAAGAAAATGTGCTAAAATGCAGGCCGGTTTAAATGCTTTGGGTTGCAAGTAACAGGATATCCTAACATCGGGTTGGGGTAGAGAGGAGAGAAACACTATCACACAAATAAGTCAAAAATAGGGCAACTGTGAGGTTGGCATTTCAAATCATTCAATGACATCAAAGAAACAAGTTCTTTGCAGTTTTATGTTATGGAAATTGGCATATAGGCTTTGTCCACGTGCCTGAGTGTCAGATATGAATCCTATAGTGTCTGTTATGGAATCATCTGTAGAGAAGTGAAGAGAAAATTAAGCATCTTCTTACTTGGATTAGAACCTCACTGATAAGAAGGCAACTACACATTACAAACAAAGATTTCCTTTTTTTTTAATGCACTTTAAAAATGGTTCTCAAGAGTTACTGCACATTTGTATGATCTCAGGAGCTTTTAAATTCTGATGTCTGGCTCACAACTCAGACCAATTAAATCAGTGTTCCTAGTGGAGGCTGGGCACCAGTGTTTTTGTTTGTTTGTTTTCTTTTGTGGTTTCATTCTGAAGATGATTCTTTCGAGCCCTAAGGGTTGGGAGTCATCAAACTTTGTGTTTTTCCGACCCTGCCCTACATATTTCCACTTCTCAATTACTCATTGATTTCTCATCCTACTTGGCTGGTTTCACTTTTCATTCTACGGTGTTTTTTCACAATAATATTTGTTAATAATGATTATTGTTCAATGTGCTGTACAAATAAAGAGGCAAATGTTGACTGGTTCCCACACATCATCTCAGAGTCCTCACAGAAAGATGAAAAAAGGCAGCATTTCAAATATAGAGCACTTTCAAGTAATCCATCTTATATTGGTGTGATAAAGTAGCTAAAGCATTTCTTAAATACATATTATAAAGGCACAATTGCCTCAATTTTTTTTTCCACAAAGCCCAAACAACATCTGTGGGAAATTACATTCTGAGACAGCCATGAAAACATTTCCTACCCAACTTGCTCTTGCATAACGTGACTTAAGAAGTAGACTCTAGTTCACTCATCCCTTAGCCCAAACCGGTCTGAGTGAGGCCTGTGTAACCAACAAGATGAGTGAGGAGGATCACTAGGTTTTCCAGGTGAGGCTAAAACAGGTAATGCCATTCCCACCTGGTTTCATAGAAAATTCTCTTTCCCAATGCCCCCTCTCAAAACATTCTCTCTGAAGATCAGACACTGAAAAAGAAGCTCCAACTGTATGAAAAGGTCATACAGACAGTCCCAGCTCAGTCAGGTGTTCAAGTCCTCCCATTCCAGGATCCCTGCACAAGAGTAAAGAAACCTCCTGGTAATTCCAGGTCCCAGCCACGTGAGTCATGCCCAGCTGTTCACACCCTACCAGTCGAGAGCCCAGGTGTCAGGGACCAGAGATTAGTCATTTTCGTAGTGCCCTGCTCAAACTCCCACCCCACAGAATCACTTATTACTTGAAAGTCACTGAATTTGGAGGGTGTTTGCTAGAAAGCAATAGATAACGAAAATAATCCCATGAGTGTGCCAAGCCAGGAAAAGCCCCAGAGAAAACATGAATGTCTTTGAGTTTTAATCTTTGATTGTTCTTGTTTTTCAACTTCACAAAATTTTTTTTAAAACTTTGATTATTTAGGCATACAAGAGCTGGTACAGGCCAGAGACATGGGGTTGGGGCGGGGGGCGGTATAGTGGTGAGAGGATTCACCAATGACAGAGTCAGGGAATAGAACAGACTAACTAAAATACACTGCTGAGGGGAGCAGCGGGCAAGGCAGGAGAGGTCTGCTGCACCATGTGGGTCTCCTCCATGGCTGGGGATTTAACTCATACTTCAGTGGCTGTGGAAGCCCCACAGTGCTACACTTAACCCCTTGCGCCAGCAAGGAGGCCCCACAAAATGTTTTACTAACATTTCCTGCTAAAGCTTACTGCTGTGATCCCTCTAGGGATCAACTCTATTTTCCAAATCTATTATTACTAAGGATTTTTAAAGTTATTTAGTCATCTAACAAATATGATTTGGGTGAGGTATTCGATCTATATTATTAAAAATATGACTAAGTTTTTTTCCTCAAATAGTGCTGGTATGGACCATCAATATTGTACAGATCTGTACCTTTAGAAAAGCTGGAAATATAATAAGCACAAAATAGAACTTCTGGAAAAAAGGATTTTAATCTAGTGTAGCACTGAAGTGCAAATTCTTTTGCGCACACAGCTATGAGTGCCCATCTCAGTACTACCGTAGTGCCAGCCTCAGGACCCAGTGAAACCACATCCACAGAGAGAAACAAAGACTTCCCTTAACTTACTGAAATGTGCATTCATAATGTATCACTGGAAGTCTTTCCATTGCTATCCTATTTCTCCTGAACTCAGAGAAAGTGTAGAAGGGGGATATAAAAGAAGTAGAACATCAGTGAAAGGCTCATGTCCATGAGCAGTTACAAGAATGAGAAAACTTACAAAAAACAAATTAAGAGCTCACAGATGAAAATGTCACCCACTAACCCCAGCAAGATCCTCTTTTGTCTCCCCATAAAATTACTAACAAAGATAAAGAAAATTATAGTCACATGACACCATGGAAACAGACAGAGAGCCTGTTACCAGAACTGAAATTACATTCAGATGGATCTAGATCAGGATTAAGGAAAAAACCAAGTAAGCTTTGACTTGTGGCATGTGTCCCAGATCCTGCTTTCTGAAACAAAGACCGCCTCAGAATAGCCAGGAAGACAATGTGAGCCCCTCCGCATCTGGCATCTCATCCAAGACTGAGAGCGTTTTCCCCTCCAGAAAATAGGGCAGCCCTCTTTCATGCCAGAGATGCGGCCACAGCAACTACCAGTCTGCTTCACAGCTCTCTTCTCTTTGCACCATGTGCTGTGAGACAGAACACAGCAGAGCAATGCACTCACTTCTTCAGTAATCAGAAAGTCTTTTTAAAATTTAACTGAGAGTATGACGAAGAATGGATAGTTTAGCTGAGCCCAACAAAAGATATGTGAGGTTAAAACTAGAGTGTTTTAACAATAAAACTGTTTCATTCAGTATGCTTATTTTTTATGAAGTTAGTTGGCTTGGAAAGGAATAAAAACATATTATTTTAATGATTGATTCTTTATAATCAAGAAACATATACATATTTTTTAACTCCAAGAATGTAAATGTACTCTTGATTATGGCCAGTGAGAGCTGAGTTGGGACAAGAATGTGGATGTCTGTTGTCATGGCTTCTAAAATGTGCTAATAACTACTATGATAGGAATCTCTACTTAGGAGCTTCTTTTTGCTTTTTTTTTTTTTTAAAGATTTATTTATTTATGCATACAAGAGCTGGGGTACAGGCCAGAGTTGCGGGAAGTGAGAGGATCCACCAGAGATAGTGGGGAGCAGAACAGGCAGACTGACTGAAACACACTGCTGAGGGGAGTAACAGGCAAGGCAGGAGAGGTCTGCTGCACCATGTGGGTCTCCTCCCTGGCAGGAGGCAGGGATCGAGCTCATGCTGCAGTGGCTGTGGTTTGCTTGATAGTGCGTTGCTTAACCCGCTGCGCCACCAGGGAGGCCCCTTCTTTTTGCTTTTTATTGATTTTTTTAAAGTATTCTGTGATATGGAATAGTGAGAATGTAACATATAGATAATTATGCTGCATTTTTACTGTGTTATGTTTGACTCTAGAGATTACATGTGTATGACAAATTGAAATTGCTAATATAAAAAGAAAAACACCATAAAAATGTGCACAAACAAAAATCCAGGATATTTTTATTTTATATATAATTTCTTGAGGTCTAATGAACAACGTCCACCCACTGTTGACTTGCATACAAGGTAACTAGCACACCTATGCATCTATAGAAGCATGTGTCTCTTACTTTTCAGCTATATAGACACATTCATGTCTTAATGAGGGAAGGAGGGACAGTGAGAAAAAAAAAATGTAGTCACTAAGATAATGGTCTTATACAGTCTCTGTAGAACCACAAATCTGGTAGTTACTATAAAAACACTCTTCCAATCAGATTTTTTTTTTGTCTTTTACTTGAACAAGCAAGTGAATTTATTCAAGTATCTAAGTTTGTAAACTACATTACAAAGCTGAAATGAAATGAACTAGTTCAATACTCTCCAAAGTGTGTTCAGTAGAATATAGTCCCTAAATTGTTCCTACCAAAGCATTCCAAAGTCTAATTCGTTTGAAAAATGTTGCACACTATATGTCCCATTCAAAATAGAATGGATGAGTTACTTTTAATGCTCTGAGAAGGCCTGCAGTTAAAAGATCTACTTAATTTGGCTTCCCCTACTATTTACAACACTATTTGAACACAAACCTTTGTGCTTTTGAGGAGACACTGGCAGACAGGTAAACTACCCATATCCACAGAGGAAGCAGTAACAGGTCTCATTTATAACAACAGGTACAGAGCATAACTATGAATAGACCTAGTCTAGTCTCCTACAGGACTTCCCAGAGCAGGTGGAAACAGGGAGAAAGAGAGGCAGTGATTTTGAATTTTTGAGATCCTTCTCTTCTTAGTTTTCTTAACACCTTCATCCATCTTCCCTGTCCTTTTTCCCAAAGGCAAGTTAATGGATTAACCTACGAACACAGAGTATCAGAGGCCAAAACTCTGCACCTGAGAATACATTGTAGCTTCACATGTACAGAAGAATAAATCATTTCACAGTTCTTCTCCAATGAAGCCCAGAAAGAAAAATCACAGACAGGGGGATTTGTCCTTTAGATGGTTACGACCCATAGCAGATGATGGAAATTCCAACAGTAAAAACTGCACTTTGGCAACTAAAGCTGCAGTCCAAAAGCAGTGATGTTCAAGGGGGGATCTGTCTGTTTTCCTGGATGCCGAGACACAATATTAACACCCAAATAGTCAGGTACAAATTACTGTGCTTGTTCCCTCTGTCACAGATTCCTGAACATACACAGGGAGTTGTCCTTTCAGTGAGGACTAAGGAAAGAAAAAGCAGAAGGAAGAAAAAGGGAAATACCAGAAACAACAACGACTAAAACAGGAAAAGATTGTCTCTCCGCAGATTCAGCCTCAAGTGCGTAAATTCCTTAATGCTCAGCGAAGCAACATGGGAAATGACAATGTTAGTGTCGTAATGGGGAGAAACTCTTAGTTTCAGATCTTTAAAGTTGTTATCTGCTTTGGGGTTATATAGACAGAGCATGTTTGTAATTTCCTGTCTTCATGATTTGGATTGGTTTTGAAAGTGACTAAGACAAGGGTTTTCAAGGATTCTTCTGGAATGACCATCTGACTCTAGCTATCATAAGATTCAAATGAAAGACAATTTAGATGTGAAATGACACTATGGCTAAGAAATCAGGTTTTGAAGTCAGATGGAACTAAATTAAATCTGTGCTCTACCACTTAAAAGCTGTTTTACCTTGGGCAAAATCTTCAATATTCAGGGTCTCAAGTTTCCTCACTGGTAACATGGAAGAACTAGAATACTTACTTCAAAATGTTATCAGATTAAAATTCTTCCAAGGTAGACAAAACATTCATTTCAGTGCCTGGCACATAGTGGGCATGTCATAAATGGCAACTGAAATTATATCCCCATTATCTTAGAGTTGAATAGTCTAGTGATCCTTTTCCTAACTGCAGATGTGTAACTATACATAGCCCTTGCCAATAAAAGCAATTTAATATTAGCAATTTAATATTAGCAATTTAATATTGGGAAAAGTATGTCCCAACCATTCTAAGAAATTTCATGTCTTCTCTCATGACTCCCAATGACCACCTAAAAAAGGGTACCCTTAATCACCTATGTGAAAGATGGGGAAACTGAGGCACAGAGAAATTAAGTCATTTGCTCACAGTCAATAATAGTAAACAGCATAGTCAGGACACAAATCTAGGCTATTCAGTTCTGAAACCTGGAACCTTTATCCATAGATATAGGGAAATTAACTTATTATTCAAGGAGACAAAAATACAGTTCTTACTATAAGGAAAACTGGAGACTGTTACTTCTTTGTTTTACTGTAGGAGTAGGGCAAGAGACAATTAGGCCAGTAGCAAAGATAACCTACTGGAAAATTTTTAAACAAAAAAAGAAAGAAGAAGGAAGAACAGTTTAAAGATCCCTGTATTTTGCAAAGCTGTACAGGATCTACAAGTTTACTAAATGATCCCATCTGAAAGACACTATCAAGAGTTCTACTGCACCAGACTGGTTCTGTGAGCTTATACTAGCTATCCAAGTAATCAAAATCAAAAAATTGAGAAGTGAAAAAAGAAGTGACTTGGACTCAGTCATCTTTTCTGGGTAAATGGCAAATATGCAAAAGTCAGCAATATTATTCTAACCTACTAACTCTACATGAAAGCCAGATACAATTCTTGGAAGACCTGCTCTTTCAAGGGAATCAGAGCAGTTTGGAGGCATTCTTGCCAATGAGACTAATGACATCTCATAAGCTTAAGCCAGGTGAGTCCCTATTGAAGCAGTTTCTACTCCCCACACTCAGCAGTTCAACTTAGATATAAGCAAAAAGAGCTAGTCACAGATTATCAGTGCACAAAGGAGTTATTCAGAACACATAATAGATCCCAACTAGGTTTCTTTATAGACAGGACAGACTTTGACAGTCTTGTTCACTTATCCAACATATTTTTGGATGGCTTCTTTGCACCACTCATTGTATAAGTGCCAGAGATACCAAAGGCAACTACACAGATTCCATATCTAAGTGAAACAAGCATATTTTCCTAAAGCGAATGGCGAATTGTTAAGATACTTGCTCTCTATACAGTGTCTCTTAGCACATCCATTAATGGACAAAATAATCTTAAGGGAAGTTGACTTCAGTATCTTCAATATTTTCTGCTGAAGCCTTATCTATAAAAATAGGGATTGAGGAAATAAAGATGGCTACCCAAAGGGCACAGACCTTAGGGAAGAGAAAATTATAGCCAAACTCATGTATATCAACAGCCCGATAAAATTAAGTAGTAACTCCAAGATAAATCCTGGGGAAACTAACACACATTTATAACCAAAGGGTCAAACGCTACTGATGCTTTAATAATTAGACCTTCCCTAACTGTCTTTATCTCCAAGGTTTAGACAGGGTCACAAAGGTACATGGTGTGCCCCCTCATGGCACTGGCTACAGACTCATGGCTGTGAATGGTGAGTTTAGGGATTTAATAGTATTCCCTCATTCATTTACTCTCAGTCATTATGTAGGGAAGCTGTTCATGTTTCAAGCATTATTATGGGATCCAGCGATAAAATGAGTAGTATAGGAAACATCTCTTGACTCTCAATGAGGAGAAAGGTAATAAAGAAATAAACCAATAGAATAGTGGTAAATGCTATGATTAAAAATAAGAGACAGTAAGAGGATAAAGTGACTGATAGGTTTAGGAAAACTGTTTTAGATAGGATAGTAGGAAAAGATTCTCTTTAAAGATTTGAACTGAGACCTAAATAATGTAACTAATGACAGGGAAGGAGAGTCTCTCAGATACCAGGACTTTTACTTATGGCTCAGAAAAGTTAAAACATTTCAGGTGGTTTTGGTGAAGTTTTCTCTTAGTATTTACATGGCTGTGTATTACTGACAGACTAAAACATACCCATGTTTCCTTATTCTGAAAAAAATAGGTAATTGAATATTCTAGTTTTCATAAAACTGCTTGACATCTTTAAAAAAAAATCAGGGCTTGATAATTGACATTATATATCTCTTTGACATTTTTTATAAAAATCTTTCCATGTTATTGGTGGAAATGTAAATTGGTACAAGATTCCTGGCAGAAAATGGGGAAAATGTGCAGAGAACTTTAAATATATGCACACTCTTACACTGCAATTATGCTATGAAAATTTATTCTAAGGACACAGTTAAAAATGTTTTATATAGTTTAGTTATAGATCGCTGCAACATTGTTTATGATAACCAAAATTGTAAAACAACCACAGTGTCCAGTAAATGAAATAGTAACCACACAGACTAAGAGCTCACTAAATGTTAGTTATTATGGATATTATTACTGAGTCATAGAAAATGAAATTGCAGAAAAGTATTAATTGATTCAGAAAGATGTTTTAGGACTATGGAAATGAAAAGAATATACTTGGCTAAAAACAATACTTGATAAAAATATTTGAATATTCTCAGCATGAGATCTTGAGTTGAATTCTTTGGGCCAAAAAGAAATAAAAAATCAGGCCACCAACATTCTATAGTCAGTTTTTAAAAAAAAAAAAAATGAACCTCAGTGGCAGAGTTTAGTAGATGAAGTCTGACTCTTTAATCTTAGTTGATATGCGCATTCCATTGAGCCAGGAACTTCCCTAGGTAGGTAGGATATTTAGCCCTACCCAATTTATCATGATAAGAAAACAATCCCTTAGAAATTTACCTTTGCTGCAAAAACCATTCAAATTCTGTTTGAATTGTGACTTTTTTGTAGAATTAAATAAGTCTAATTAATTCAAATTGCATTCTTTTGGAAAGGATACAAAATGATCAAACTCCCTTTCCAGAAATTGATAATTTGGGTCCTCCCATGTCTGATGCTATCACCTTACCGCTGCTTCTTTAAACTCTTTGCGAACAGTATTGAACTTTTCCGTTTCCGTGTCTGTAATATTAGAACACTGAGATTACCTACTTCACAAAGTGGTTAAGAAGATTAAATGTGTTAATATTTTTAAAGCTCAGAATTTTTTTTTTCATTTTACAAGGACAGATTTATTAGGAGAAAGGAAAAGAGAGGCAGCTGCATAGACACAGGTGGGCAGGAGAGCCCAGATAACAATGTTTTATGAGTGTTTGCTATGTGTGTAAAGACACAGAAACCAAAAATGAGGAGTCAAGGACAGACTGGGGACACCTGGTGGGGAGGGGAGGGGGAGGGTTGAGGGAAGATGGGAGCACGAGGG
>JAGFMF010011747.1:4180096-4236059 GCA_019455555.1 Galemys pyrenaicus | reverse complement strand
TGAGATGGTGATGGGGAATACATGGGGATTACAATTAATGGCAAGTATATGTAAATTTTAAAATATTTTAATAAAAAAAATGAAAAAAAATTAAAAAAAAATTTAAATACATATCCCATGAAACCTCTAGATCAGCTTCCTGATTATTGATTATTATTATTATGTCAATTATTGAGCTAATTCTAGAATGAATTGTTTTCTAAAAGAGTATCCCAGAACTTTCTTGCTGTTTAAGATTTTTCTCCCAACTTTGCTATTACTTTTCTTTAAACAATGACCCCTCACAATCTATCCCTCCCTCTCTCCTTCTCTTTCTCTCTCTCTCTTTCAACAAACCCAGTCTTCCTGTAAACCTATGCACATGCAACAAACCATACCCCCACCAGGCAGGATCATTAACGGCACATTGGTGGGGGGAAAGCAACCAAAACTACAGAGAGGGAGTAGCGAGGTCACACGCATAAGGCATTTTCACTTTTGCCACAAGCTCATCTTCAGAATAGTCTCCTCATTAGTATTCCCAACTTCAACTCCATCCCCTCACTGCCTCCATTCTGAACTCTGTTGCAAACCCCTATATTTATACCAACTGTTCCTATGAAATCCTCAAGAGCAGCAGTCTCATTTTCTTTTGAAATGTCTGCCATTCTTACTTCATTCCCTTTTGTCCTATTATGTCCTGAATTTCCATTTGTGGGCACTTGTTTTTCTCTACAATTTAAGTTAGTATTTCTCAAAAGGAAATCTGTGGCTTGCCTACATCACATCAGGGTCAGCTGGGGAGATGGGGGACAGTGAGAAGGGTTCAGATACCTGAGCTTCATTCCAGAACTGAACATAAATCTAACGCTCTGGAATTTACAATCACAAAGGAACCCCAGGTGAAGCTAAAGCACCCTGACTACTGAGCACCATAGTACAAGAAACCCACAGCAGACAGAGGTCAGGGCCTTGCGAGCAATGCCCCACTGAAGCTGGCAGTTGCAAATATCCAATACTTAAAGGGGTTTGTGAGCTGCAAGAGCACCAGGAATCAATATGAAGTGGAAGTCTGGTTGGAGCTCTTCCTATGGAAGTGGGTAAGACTAATGTTTATGGTTTAATCTAGTAGAGAAGAGAGCTTAAATTTTATGCTAAAAAAAAAAAGTGAATGAATTTAATAGCAATATAAAACAGAGACTTACATATGAACATGTGACATCCTAGTCACATTATTATGTTCTTCCATTCTAGGTAAGTTATTAATTATACTTAATATGTATATGTTTGTCTAATAAAATAAATTGAAAATGAAATGTTTTTCATGTTAAAAAGAGGAGAAAGAAGTACTCTCCACTAGCTACAAAGGTAATTATAGTCCAGAAAGCAACATTGGGATGTTAATGACAATACTTAGTAGAAAAGGGGTGGAAAGGCAGAGTTGTCATAGCAGAGGGTGATAATGGTAAGTTTCTAGAGCATGGCTGTCTTCCCAGACTAGTCTTTAAAGAGCCCATGTAGTCCTCACCACTATCAGTGAGGTTAGTATTAGTCATATCTCCAGCTGCCAATCACTGATCAGAAGAGGAGAAAGATCCTTAGCTGTGTCACATTTTACATAAGTGAAAGAGATGGAGCCCATGAGGTCAGTATAACTCAGTGACAAGCCTCCTACAGAGGAAGCCTCTAGAACATGGGGATATGGAATTACCTACCTCCAAAGGCCATCGATATAAGCAAAACCCTTAACAGTATCTGGCATAATAAGTATCATATATGCACCTCCTTTTATCCATTATTATTAAATGTATTATTTATTAGTGGCCAATGTAATTTGGACCAATGTTAACTAACAATTTTTTATAATAGTAATTGCAATGACAGATTATTATTCATCACATTCTATTGGAGAGTAAGATAAAAATATATATACAGAATATGAATGTCTTTTATGAGGTCAGAGTGAGAATTCCTTTTAATGTGTTCTTTCAGACCACTGTCAGGGTACAAAGGAAATTATCCCATCCTCCTGTGGGGTTCTTCTAGGCTGGCAAGTAATCAAACAAGCATCAGACCAACTGATAAGAGCGAAAGCCAAAAAGACATTTAATAATAACACATATACATCTTGTACACAAGGGAGAAACTCAGTAATTCACCCATGTGGCTTTTGACGCTGTCTTAAAAATTTATATGGAAAAATCTTTTTTCAAATGTAGGCTTTACCTAACCTTCAGAGGTCTTCCTGTGAAATAAATCTTTTGCTTGAAAGATACACTTCGGGGTGTCAGATTTTTGTTCCTCATATACCCCCATAGTTGATATAGGTGTACCTTATAAGGTGCTTGCAAAGGAAATAGAGATTCTAAAAGCCCTGCCAAAGACCTACTATGATGAGATCTCAAAATCTATACATATAACAATGACATTAAGTGCTTCTTCTGAACGCTAAAGTTTGAGGCTTCTTGATATAGAAGCAAAATTAAAACATGCAGAAGAAGAAAAGTCATTATCAGACAACCTACATATATTTCTCTGAATGCATGAGTTAAATAACTTAAAGTGACATATAGCTTAGTCCTTCCAAGTGGTGGTATTTCTGGTTTTCTGTCATAGGACTAAATGATTTCTGACTTGACAAAGTTTTCCCTTGTAATTAAATAATTTCCATACCATTATGCTCTATTAGGATTGGATTAATCCAAGCAATAAAAATACAATAATAAGAGTGATGGATGATGGTGGATAAAGATAGACAATGATAATTATGAGGTGCTTGATGTTTTACATCAAAATTATACAGTCCTATTTTCATTAACTTTGTGCTAAAGTCTGGTGACAAGAGTGACTACGAAACTTTTAAAATAACAATTCAGGAGTAATTCTACTTGATTTGTTCCACGTAAGATGTACTTTTGAGTTTCTCTATTCACCTTAGTTTGTATATCTATGGTAAGACTCTGGGGGGTGAGGGGTGAAATGACAGCTTTAAGGTATACATTAAACAACATTAACATTCATAAGCATTGAAAGTAAAAACTTTTTGATAAATGGATTGGGTAAAGCATCCTAAAATCAGAACCACTGTAAAATTAGGTTCCAAACAGAACATTCCACTTTCAAGTATGATGAAATGGTTAAGGAAAAATTACTATCAATGGGGGTGAGACATCCTAACTCCTTATCCAACTTCTACATGGCTACTACCACCGGTTCAAATCAACAGCGTCAAAGAAGGAAAGTTTTCCAGGCTTAGCGAAATAAAAGAAATCCCTGCTGACACAATCTACAACACCCAAATATTTACTAAACACAAAGGGAAAGCTTCGTTGGTAATACTGTTCAAAGAGAAGAATTTGATTCCACCTGCCAAAGGATTGCCATAAGGAAGCAAGCAGTGGATAAATAAGACACTGTGTGCGCCTCTCTAGCGGGTCTCTGCTGAGTCATCCTTTAAGAGCTATCCAAAAAGCTGCGCTTTCTAAGGAGGCATCTAGAAAGGAGCCAGGATGCCTGCCCCTCCTTTCCTTCCTGGGCATAAATACCTCCACCTGTCCCTGGGAAAAGCCAGGAGGGCAGCAGCCTGAGCACCTTTCTGATTGTTTGCCCAGCAACCACTGAGTTTCTGCTGACAATCCCTGGAGGTAGCCCAAAGAGTGGCTCACCTACACCTGCAACTGACAAAGACTTAAAGAATGAAAATGAGCATATTCAGACGTTTCTCCTCATCAGGAAAGAAAAAACTGCCAATACTAAACAAGTCTGTTTCTCTTCTGCCAAGATTTTGGGGGTAGTATCTTTGGCCAAGCAAATGTTTCCTTTCACACTCAACTCTCAGCTGAACGTTATGCATCCATAAAACACGGGCATTTTGTGTTCGTTTTTCAAACTATAACTTGGAATGTCTCATAAAATCCTTCACTTCCCTTGGTAACTGTTGCCATAGCAAGCATTTTTTGCAACAGGGAAGTAGGCAGATAGGGTGAGACAGGTAGAGGTAAAGAAAGAAGAAAAGGCAAGCACATTGAGAAAGAATAACCAGAGTCCCAACACCAGAGAAGCAAGGGACATTTCATGATTATAAATGAAATTAAAGCCATTGCCTGTCTTCCAGCTGAGGAGACTTCCTTGTAGCAGAAATCCTTCCCATCTTCCTCCTTATTCGCTTACTAATATTTCACATTCACTTGGGTCTAGAGTAGAGGGGTGGATAGGATACACATGGCAGCATGCTGGGCTGCTTTGTATTGGCTTCCAAGAGCTCTGGGAGCATGCAGTCACCTTCCAACTCTGAGCTCATGGATAGAAGCATGGAAACTTCTTTGGCAGGAGTACTTACGTCCCCCTAATCAAACACTACAAACCAGAGCAGTTTTCCTCCACAAAATAATTGCTATATAAACACAGAACAGACTCCACTGGCCATACAATACTTTCTTGACAGGTACGTGAATACACAGTTGAGCACCTACTATGTGCTAGGAATATTATATGTGTGTCAGTTAATCCTTATAGCTACCTTCAAGCAGCAAAATACTTAATGTTATTCCTCTAAGAAAAGAAGACTAATGTTCAGAGATTAAGTAAATCATCCCATACCACAAAACTTCAAGAATTTTTTTTTAAAGTTAAATTTACTGAGGCAATGTTGATTTACATTACAATATATGTCTTAGGGGTAAGACTTATGCCTCTACAAATGTATGTTATTTCACCACACCTACCACCAAAGACCCAGTAACCCTCCATTGAACTGCCCTTTCCCCTTTAATCCCACCCACCACACCCCTTCTGATACCACCAGACTACTAGACTGGAAGAAGACTTGATTTTTCATGGTCCAATGTGCTCTTCTCCTATTTTTTGCCCCTCACTCTCATCCTCCCCCACTTTCAATATAAAATCCACTTTCACATCACTATACAGTGCTGACTTTCAAGGTGAATGGATGATTAGTCCTGGAGAAAAGCATTGTCTAAGGAAATCTTGATAGCCAGTAAACAATGTTTACTACACTCAGCACTACCCTAATTTGCTTATCTATAGTTCAAAAAAAGATACAGAAAGCATGCTTATCAAGTCTATTGATACCACAAAAACCTGCAAGTATATATTATCTTGCTTATCTGTTCTGTATATTTGCAGGAACCATTTAATATCCTCTCTGGGATAAGGCAAGCTTTACAAAGCTAAATAAATAAAACAAATGTCATATATAGCAGTTGAAGGAGAAAATGATATGAATGCTGACGAGAAAGATGTTTGGAGTCTGAAGGCTGTCTTCAGCTTCAGAGACTGCTCTGTAGAAGAGACTTCTCGTTCTTTCTCCAGGGAGTGAAACTCAACCCACAGACAAGACAGGCATATGGAAGGAAGAGCCCATATCAACAGAAGGAATTTTCTAGTACAACACAGTGTGCTTCTCATTTCTCAAATTATCCTAAAAGCCTAGAAGGCATCTCTCGTGGAGTAACGATTTAAGTATACAGGATTTGGGGCCAGATGACCCAGTTTCTTAGGTCAGTTGCTTAATATCTCTATATGATCTCAGGCAAGTCTCATCAGTTTCCTCAACTGTAAAACAAGTATGCTAGTTCAATGATTATTTTAAGTATTAAAAGAAATACACACATACACACACACACACGGCTATATAGAATGTGCTAGCACAGTGAGTACATAGGGTCAGTGCTATGCAAACACTCATTTGTTCTGTTGTCAAGAGAATCCCTGCTTTGGAATAAATCCAAAGCTATATTACTTTTAACAGTCTGCCATTCTGTGTTTACTTAACTTCCCTCTGGACACAGCACCAAACTCTAGGCTGGCCTACCATATATACTTGTTGACAACTCGAGACTCAAAGTCCTTCAATAATCCACCTTACGACCGTCATGAAAAATGATGGCATAAATTATGGAGAGGAAGTGGAGGTGAGATTTATGAAAAGGTCAATCTCGACCAATTGCAATGCTCTGAGCTCATCTGAGTGTTTCTGAATATATGAAAATAAAAATTGAACCCCCAAGAAATAGCCCAATACACTAGCCTGCACTTTAACAAACTTTTAAAACTCATATCCTTTGAAAACAACCTAAATGCCCACCAAACGGTGACTGAATCAAGAAGATGTGGTATATATACCAGTGGCATACTACTCAGCAATCAAAGAAGATAAACTCATGTCATTTACAGCAACATGGATAGAACTGGAAGAGATTATGTTCAGTGAAATAAGTCAGAAGGAAAAAGAAAGATACTGGATGGTGTCACTTACAGAAGGAGTATAGGGAAGCCAAAGAAGAGTTCAGAAAAAAAGACAAAGCTGGCAGGCAATCTATCAATCAGCAATATACAGCAGGGGGAGGGGAGGAAGTGGGCTCAAAACAAGGGAGGAAAGAGCACAAGGGACTATGGTGATGGTTCAAAGGTTATGTGGTGGGAATTTTATGAGACTGACGCGCTGCCTACTGCGCTAAGAAGGCGTTAAGTGGTGGGAATTTTATAGAGGTTACACCTGAGAGGAGAAATTGAACATTGTACAAAAATGAACAATGATGTAAAAAAATATATATTATAAAAAAACTCATATCCCTAAATGTCTTAATACATATCTTCTATGCTTGTTTTTATTCCAATGTGAAGTGAATTGCTATATGACCAATCACTGGAAATAAGACAAAAGCCATAATTCTGCATTTAATCATGTTTTGTGTTCTTGAAAAAATTACTAGTACCTATTAGTTTTTAAGTGCACTTATTATACAAAAGATGCACAAAAATCATCCTCAAAAGGAGTCATCATCAACTCATACATGAATTTTTTACCTAATAGACAAACTTGACTCAGTGCTGCCAAATCAATATTAATCAGTGATTTCAAAATATATTTCATCCAAATCCCAGGAACTGATCTGAACTCTGAATTTTTCCAAGTCATTGTCCTGGAAAGACATATCCATAAGGAAAAACCATTTAATATTGTTTAGCCTGAAAAAAAGAAGGCAAAAGAAAAGAAATTCTTGTATAATATTTCAAAAATATGAATATTATTACTTGAGAGAGAGTTACCATATGTTCTTCATGTCTCCTGAGGATAAACAAAAGAAAGTAAAAAAATATATACAGCTCAATGAGAGCAATGGGGATTCTGGATAATGATTTTAAGAACTCCTGGGTAACAAGTGCCATTGAGTATCAGAACAGGATAGCACAAGATGGTGTGAAATATTTTTCTCTAGGAGTGTTAGTTGTGTGCACATTATTTCCAGTTTGTTTCACCACCTGTTTTTGTATTTGTATTAATGGAGAAAAAATAAGGAAACATTAACCCATTCTTCCCCAGAGATATAAACAAAAGACCTCAAATCTCCTGTTCTTCATCAAAAAGGACCCCATTTTCTTCCATCTTAGTCTCATGATAACCCAGCTTGTCTTCAAATTCCAGTTCTCTGCTGGTTCTCAGACAGTTACCATCCATACACATCTGTGGTTCGCCTGTTCTTCTACTCAACTTCTCTCTTCAAGGGTCTCTATCTCTTCTATTATATACTCACCATGGCTATGTCAAACTCTAAACATACATCTTTCATGGGGAATATCACCCAATTCATGGACTCAACCATGAACTTTAGGTGGCTAACTCACAAACCCACAGCTTTGAGTTTATACCATCTCCCAAGCCCTAATTCAGAATCACCTACTCATCAGTGTCCTTGCTCAGCTACTTCATCGTCATCAAAACCTCAAAACTCTCACCTTCACAAGTACGCGTTCTCTTGACTTCCTTGTATTAGATTTTCCATTGCTGCTTCATTCATTTTAACTACCAATCTTCAAAATGGATTGTTTAAAGTTTCACTGGGGTGCACCTCCAGTGACCTGGCCTCTCATTCCTTTCTGTTATATTTTTCACACCTTCCTTTGCCGTGCTTACAATCACCAATTCTCAAGTACATACGAGTGGACCAGAAACTCTCTATCCTAGCATGCAGGGTCTTTCATAAACTTGATCCAAAGTCATTTTCCCAGTTATCTGTTATTTAAATGCTTCTACTAGAGCCAAAATTGCTTAGAATGATACTGCTTCTGACCCATATTCAAAATTTATCCCCATCATGGCACTTCTGCTTGAGTGTCACTCCCAATAGTTCAAGGCCTACCTTCCTTTGAGCACCCCGATATCTCTTCATTCATACTTCTCTACAGTTAATTTTCTCTTAACATGTTTTACATTAATTCTTAATTATTTTTATCATTTACCTTTTTTTTTAAGGTTTATTTTATTTATTTATACATACAAAAGCTGTGGTATAGGCTGGAGGTGTTGGGAAGGGGGTAGTGAGATGATTCACCAGAGACAGAGTGGGGAGCAGAACAGACAGATCGACTGAAGTACACTGGTGAGGGGAGCAGTGGGTGAGGCAGGGGAGGTTTGCTGCACCATGTGGGTCAGTTTCCCAGCCAGATCAAACTTGTGATAGCTTCACAGCACTGATACTTAACCCTTTGCACAACCAGGGAGGCCCTTTTATTTACCTTTAAAAAACTCTCTTAAAAAGAGAGTTTTTCCATCTTTCAATTTATCACAATATGAAATCTTAATACAATTTTATACCTCTTCTCTTGAGAATTATGTGTTAATGAATATAAATTTAAATGAGCAGACTCATCTTTATTCTTTTCCTGTGCTATCAGAATAATAATAAACAAAACCCTACACATTTAAGTTTGTCTTTCTCAAAAGACTAGTAGGTTTTAATCAAGGAATTAACTCTAAAGCCTATTTCTTCTTTCTTATGAAAACTGTATGAAGGGAGAGGATAAACTAAAGCAGAGAGAAAAGAAGGAAGAAGTAGGAAGACAACAGGGGAGTTAAGGAAAGACAAAAATAAGAGAAAGAGAGCTTCCTGCTTTAGCTTCCACTAAGTTTGACAACTCAGAAATTACTTGTGATCCTTCTCACAGTTCAATCCTCATTTTGGGGAATCAGTCAGGAAGATTATAGTTCACATCAGTTATTCTCTAGAGACTATTCCTCAATTTCAAGGTTTCTAAGTAAAATAGATAACAGCTTCCTTCTAAAATGAAGCAAGTTCTTGGCCCATTCCATTGACCTATTTGAATAAAATTACTCCCACTCAAGCTCTAAGCATAAAAGCTGGATTTTATTACTGTTAATTGTAGGCATATTTCATCTCTTCTTACCTTAACTTTTTCTAACATTATCTTTTTATTTTCCTTTTAGACCTGTGTAAAGGATAATGCATATCCTTCTGCTATAGCATTATTGTTTAGTGAAGCAAATTATATCATTCACACTCAATCCATCAAATCCATTACTAAAAATGAATTCCTCCTGGTGGCATAAACAAACTGGTCTTTAATACACAGAATATTATAACAGATTGTCCTTGGCTGTTCACTCTACTGTATGTTCTGACACTTGTTGGTGTATTTACAGTGTTTCTACTAAAAAAAGAATTGATCAAGGGAAAACAGCCAAGTTCAGAATGTTTTAAATCTACATTACATACTGTCAAAATAACTTTTAAATATATGCGAAAGTGAATATTTGCAATTCAAAACATAAGGAAGAAATAGAAAATGCTTCCATTTCACATAAATCACATAAGAAAGCATTTACTTGGATCATCCATTTTCTGCCAAGCTCATGGAGAAATGTATAACAGTATGAAATAAGAGTATCTCCCACCCAGAAACTACCCTTTAATGGAAAATAATAATCTTTAGAAGAAAGAGATCAAGACTGTGCAAAAAAAATTGAGCAGGAGATGCTATAATTCAGATAATGATGATGGGTTACCTTTTCATTTTTGTAAGGTAATCCTGTTGATATTTTTATAAGAACTCTAGAATCAGGTACATGTTTGCTAGGCAACTACTATGTGACTCGTACTTTCACTGGTTTTTGGGAAACACAAGAAACATAAGATTCAGTACCCTGTTGAAGTAGAAAATGATCTAGTGTGGGATATAAGAGCAATGCAAAAGAGAAAGTGAGAAGAATACAAAAAACAGCATGGAATTCAGTGCAGATCACTAGAATTGGTTAAAAGGGAATGACCAGAAATTTAGAGATGATAGTTAATCGACTAGTCCATGTGGCTTCACAGAGTCCTGGGGAACACAGAGCTGGAGGTGGGGGTTTCAGGAGCTCATATATCTTAATTCAGTGGTCAAAAGAGGGGAGACGATCCTTTTGATGAGAAAATACAGGGAGAAGGGATTGATACATGTAGACAGGAATCCTGAGGGGATCATCACCATGAACGGATCATATATTGTGCAATAGAATTAAGGTTCAAGAATTAGGTTCAAACGTCTAAGCTGATAGATTTACTAAGAATCTTGTTATGTGTAAGCCCCAACTGAGAATAATGCCTTCACTATATACACGATTCATAGTAAAATTATAGAATTCAAATAATCAGTATATTTTAATATGGTACAGGCTATGCTTGTTTCTTTTGCCCTTTTGTTTTTCAGATAGCTACAAAGGTCTAGGCAGCCACCTTTGCCTAATATGACTCGAAAGATCTTTGTCTAATGAATAGAAAGTTCCTTCCCCAAGAGGTTAGACTGGATGTTGGGGGTGCCATTCTGGCTTTTCTCTGTAAGGGATATGTGGTAAAATGAGCATGAGAGTGGCCTGAGCCATTCGGCCAAGGAAATAGCTAAGATTGATCTGCAAAAGTAGAGAGGAATATGCCTAATAGTGGACTATATACAAGAGAGATGAGAAGTGGGTAGTTAAAGTGACCTACTCTAGCTGTTTAGGGCCAATATAGCTGAACCCCAACTAAACTCCAGGCTCAGGGCTGAGCACAGATTAGCAGAGTCATTCAAACAATACCAGTCTTCAGTAGCTGACCCTAATCCAACTCATAACTATGAAAAATAAGTGTTTACTGTCCCCTGCTGCTCAGATATTGTGGTTGTTTACTATACAACCTTGTGTAAATAGGTAATTGAATTAAAGTAACATTCATGACCTAATATAAATTTTGTAACATACTGCTACATCCTTAAAATAGATTTCCTTTCTGCATAAATGAATCAAACAAAAAAGACCTGGTGAATACACTAAAACACACTTAAAATGGGGAAAAATGGTCACAGCATAGAAAGGTCAACATTCTCTTGCAACATGGGAGCGCTTATGCAAGGCACAGACAGATACAAACCAAGTCATCAAGTCATTCATTTCACTCAACCTGCAAAAATCTGCCAATAATCCCCACAAAACTCCATTCTTTAGCCCTTTTACCCCAACTTGATTCCAGAATTTATTCCCTTTTCAACTTGTCTCAACATATCTATTCTATACCCCACTTCTTCAGAGCCATGCTATCAACCAGAGATCTTTATAGTAAATGGATCTGCTAACAGAATTGCTAGGAGTGTATTATTATTAGATCATACTGTTTCATCTTTCTATCTAAAATTAATTGTTTTATGAGGCTTCTTGAAGATGCAACAACTTAAACCAAAGGCATAAACCTCTAATAAAAGAGTTTCAGACCTTCTAGTGTAGGGAAGTTTTCTCTCTAACTTCTTCAGTTAAACAGGAATGTAAACTGGTTCCTGGTGTCCAGAGACATAAACGAATCACACAATGGAGAGGAAGTTTTGTCAATTTTTTGCAAGGCATATTGTTTTGTTTTCCCTCTAGACACCTGGAAGAAACAAAATGAGAAAGAGCAGAGAGAACTCGCATGGTTACATGTGTGCTTATGGGTTGGTGAGTGGTAGGTGGATACAAAAGACTTGGGATGTGTCACTCTATTCCTATTGCAAAGGCATCCCCAGATTCCCATAAGCTAAAACCTAGGTCACTAGAAGAAGTACAGTACAAGGATGGGATATCTCTCTCTTATGTTTTTCTCTTTCTCTCTCTGCTTTTCCCAAAGGCTTCCTGACATGCTGAGATCGATGGTGGCCAGTGACAAGGATCGAGAGTCTACCCCTTGAGGCCTGGACTCCACGAGTCACATTTGTCATTCCCAGTCCTTTCCCTTCAATGCAGCTTCTTGTCATAGGGTCTGGCTTAAGTGCTCTGAGGACAGCAAGCCAGGGGCACAGGAGGGGAAACACCATTCTTCATCACTCAGGCCGGAAAGCAAAGGGTAAAGGAGGGAAAAGGAGCCATCCAAGACTGAGTCTTGATTAATTACCAGTCTTGACAGTTACAAGGGATGTGAAAAACAACAGAAAGGTTAAAAAAAAAAACAAAAAACAAAATCAAGCAACTTTATAGCCTCCTACACAGAAAATAACTGGATCTTAAATTAGAAAAATCAGCTAATCACATCAGATGTCTTATGGGCAGAATTTGAAAATTTAGATACTATAAATAAATAGATCTTAAGACTTGTATTTGGTGGACGACCCAGCACATCTAAAAAACCTAAAGGAGGGCCTTCATGGCGGCATAAGCTCTTGAGTGCTGTACTGTGGGGCTTCCACTGCCACTGCAGTGCCAGTTTGATTCCTGGCTAGGCAGGGGACCCATATGGCGCAGCAGACCTCTCCCGCCTTACCCGCTGCTCCCCTCAACAGTGTATTTCAGTTGATCTGCTCTCCACTCTGTCTCTGGTGAATCCACTCACCTCCTGTGACTCTGGCCTGTACCCCAGCTCTTGTGTGCATAAATAATAAATAAATTTTAAAAAATAAAAGACCTAAAGGTATAGAAAGATGAGCTCTGAAAACCAAAGCCAGGTTTATGCTCATGAGATTCATTCTGATGACAAAAAGCAACCACAGCCAACATGGACACAGAGACCTCTTGGTCTTCTCACCTGACCCTTGGCCAGTGAGACTATGTAAACCCTCTTTCGCTTGGTGGACATCCGCTAAAAGATATTTTTAACCTTTCCATACTATCTTCCACAATGCCAGCTGACTTCCAAAGCATCCAGAAAAAAGCATCCTCCAGCTACATTCTGGTATATTAGAAATTCCTAGAAGCAAAATTGTTCAGTTAGGTTAAGGAATCCTGTTCCTGGAAGGCCCCAGGGAAACATCACAAATGTTCACTTGTAGGTTCTCAGAACAAATCTGTCACCTTCACAGTTTAGTCCAAGGCTAGGAAGTTCCTAGTTCATACTGGAAACAAAGGGAAGTAAAAGGAGACTCTGGCACTTTTGTGTGTCAAAGGAAGTCTACGTGTGTGCGGATTGAAGTAACAGGAGCAAACACTGTAAACAACAATAGGTGAAGGTAGAATAAATCCTGGGAAAAAATATTATCAATATCTGAATCAAATGGAAATGCTGGTTAACCAAGGATCTTGGACATCTCTCCTAAAAACTTGCTGTTTCTTCAATGGAAATATTGTTGATATAAACACGTCTAATCAATTGCACAATCAATTCAGATTATAAGTTGTGTCATTGCCTAAGTGCCTGAAAAAGTTAAAAACACTTCTATTTTTGAATCTATAAATAATTATTCCTGTTAATAAATGCAAGGATTTTCTTGCTTTTGATTGTAGTAATCACATTAATCACATTAGACCTAGAGCTAATTAACATTGTCAGATAATATTTGAAGGGCAGTGTTAATCAGGGATAAACAGTATGTTCCATTTTTCAATAGGACTTTTAAGATACTCTCATCCAAGAGAAGCAATAGGACTATGGGTATCTTGGTGATGGATATGGTGTTGTAACACACATCTGAAAAAGTGGGATCCTATATTTCTGAGTCATAAACAGTGTTATAAATCAATGTCACTTTAAAAAATGTAAAAATTTAAATGAAAAGATGGGAAAAATCTTCTACTTCATTTAGGTCTCTCTTCCAATGTATCTTCTCCATTGATCTTATTATATACTTTCTTTTACTTTCAATACTAATCTCAAGATGTTCCAACACTAACTGGGACTGAATTGAGCATTTAAATATATTTTCTCTCCACCTACCAGTAATTTGGCCACTTGGAACCTCAATTTCCTTTGTGTTAGGTCTTCTTGATGGCTAAAAGCATGTTGAGAGATGATAATAATAAATACTTCTAAAGATTTGAAAATTAAAAATAAACTACAACATAAGCTTAAAATACTTAGATTTACACAAAGATAAATGTGATAGAAATATAACCTAAATTTAAATGAATAAGCTCCCAAAACACGCTACTTGTTCATATTTCTCCCCCTCTCTCTTAACCATGTTCCTTGTTTGTGACACTGTAATAACTAACAGTTGAAATAAATCTCGTTAGCCAATCCTCTTGCATCTGCAATTGAAACCCATAGTCAGATCTAGAGGGTGAAATACATCTCTCTTTTCCCGTTAGTGTTCTCTTTAATGTATGCTCCTAAACATCACTATTCTTACTGTAAGACTACAACATATTTATATTAGCAACATTCTTCCCAGAAGTTCAGCTCATTTCAAGTATAGCTTTTATTATCTAAGACCAAGTCAAAGGTTTATCAATTTGGCTAGTTCTGTACCAGAATGATAGCCAGTTCTTCATACATACTTCTTTTCTAAGTGAGTCAATTCTTTCCAGTAAAAACTGTGCCTACAGTAGGTACGTAACACTGTGAGCTATAGACTCTTGAAGCTGGAAAGGCTCTAACTGGTGATTCAGAAAACTAAGGAGATGGAGTCACTTGTGTATCTTACAGTATTCTTTTCATTCTGTGTATTTTCTTACTTTTATCTTACTGAAGTAACACTGACTTACAACACTGTATATAATTCAGAGGTGTAGGTTCACACCTCTTCTGATGTAGTCACCAAACATACCATACCCACCACCATAATACCCATAGTCTTTTGGGTCTCCTCCATATCTTCCTCTCCACCCTTCTCCTCTTGCTCTGGTAGCTTTATTCTACAGTCACACATACATAGTTTATTATTGACTTGGTTCTATATGACTCTTTGTTTTGTTTCTCTGTATCTTACTTATAAGGGAAATCATTCAGGATTTGTTTTTATCCTTATGAATTTTTTAAAGATTTACTTATTTATGCATACAAGAGCTGGGGTGCAGGCCAGAAGTGAAGGGGGTGAACAGTGAGGGGAGTCACCAGAGACAGAGTGGGGAGCAAGAACAGGTAGATGTACTGAAATACACTGCTGAGGGGAGCAGCAGATGAGACAGGAGAGGTCTGCTGTGCAGTGTGAATTACCTTCCTAGTGGGGGATTGAACTTGTGCTGCAATGGCTATGGATAGCTTCATAGTGTCGTTACTTAACTCCCTGCACTATCAGGGAGGCCCTCTCCTTACGATTTAATTCACTTTCCAGTGTTCTTTCACTACACTGGACTGGGTGTTGAATAGCATTGTCTTGGTAATAGTGTATATATGTTCTGGACCAGATAACTAAACCATTCCTGAATACTTCCTGTGTGGGTCCATGTCACCACATCAAATGGTGTGCTTCCAGTTTACAAATGACCAACACCTCCTGCTTGATTCTTCAGTGAAACGGTGATAAAGATGATTCTCTGAATGCTCATCATGTGTTTTTTTTTAATTCTTTTTTTTTTTTAAGATTTATTTATTTATGCATACAAGAGCTAGGGTACAGGCCAGAGGTATGGGAGGTGAGAGGATTCACCAGAGACAGAGAGGGAAACAGAACAAGCACATTGACTGAAATACATTGCTGAGGGCAGCAGCGGGCGAGGCAGGAGAGGTCTGCTGAGCCATGTGGGTCCCCTTCCTGGCCGGGGATCAAACTCACATCACAGATGCTTTACAGTGCGGCACCCAACCTGCTACACCACCAGGGAGGCCCATATGTTAAGCACAACACTAAGTTTTTAAAAATAATGATAGCTGTCTTTCAAATAGACACTATTATTAACCTTGAACTAGCACAGTTTATAGATTAGGAATCATAGGCCTCAATAACAAGATCAAGTTGCATAGTAAGATTCCAACCCAGTTGTATTTAGCTGTGGAATCCAAGTTCTTGCTCACTATATCCACAAGGTCCTATATGACCAGGATCAACTGAGCATTCTCCATTCTAAGATCTACAGCTTCCTAAGTATTCCTGTTTAAGATTCTTCTGAGAGTCAACTTTCCTATCTGTTAAACGGCATGATGACGCACTGTCAGTGGGATATTTATATGTGGCATTATAATGCAGCAGAGAGTTCAGACACCTTAAATTGTTCTCTTAGACTATACAAAGACTGACCATCTAGTAGATATCTTTTGTAGGAATAACCTCCATAGGAATCTTTCTATTTCACATGACATCCATCCACACATGGTTAATGGATCACCATGGAGATAGTTTCTTCCCAAAACAATTACCTGCTATGTAGTTTTAGGCAAACCAGATTTCTTTGGGTCAAGAGGCTGTTCCAAGAGTGGTTTGCTGCCAGGGTTCAGAATCTAAGCTAAATGCCTGGAAACAGAAGTCAATAAACAATCTACTATTGTAGTTGTTAAAAGGAAACTTCTTATTTTGCCTATTTTCATGACATAGCATAATTTGGGCATTTTCTATTTTCTGTCAGTGAACAAATTACGCCAGGACTACAACATAAGCAGATACATGAGGATTCTGGGAGTCCAAAAATGGACAGATCCCCCATGCATACTGGTTTATGGCTCTTTCAAGACTGAGCAGGAGCCTTAGGCCACCTTGAGTCACTGAACAAGTGTTCTTCACTACAAAGCATCCATTAGACCAGTTGGTTGCAACAGTTGTCTTCACCTGTCATAAATCTCTGGCTTCTGATCTAGCTATTACCTAAGTCTTTGTATTTCAGTTTTTTTTCTGCTTCCAAAATTTGTTTGCTCTGATGTCTGGCCTGTGTTCTTATACCAATGTCCCTAGTGAGGATTTCTCTGCCATCTATATGTCTTATGACATGGGCATAGCAGTATACTTGGGTCATCACTCTAGCTGACACTGACACTCAGGCCTCTACTAATACCCACAGGACAGTATTTCCTACTGGCAAGCTCCTAACTGGCTTTTGTTGGCTTCCAGTTGCTGTAACTCAGGTACAAAGTGACCAAGATTCAATGGAGATGGGAGATGCAAGTTCTATCAGGGAATCATTCACATGAAAGTCTGAGTCATGATGGATTCCTATGGGTAGCATGCCTTAGAGTATGTGCAGTTTTTATAAAGACAAATCTGAAGACCTTGAAGACTCCTGGAATGGCATAATTCCTTCACAGTGCCAACATGTATGCATACTCATTTCTAGGAGACTTTGTAAAAAGATGAAAAGAAGATGAAAAGCAAGCTATGTTGAGTAAATAAGAGTGTTTCCTTTCCCCCTCCATGTATCTACACCAAGATTTTGTATTCCATGGCGACCTTAAGAACACTTTGCTTTCTCAAGGAATCTCTGGATTGGAGATGAAAGGCTGTGACCTTTCTCTATCTATAACATTGGAGAGTGGAGAGCATTTGAATATTCAATTTCAGTAGCACATCAGGGCCATCAAGACATCCAAATATCAGTGAGCCTAAAGAATTTTGTATTCCGCAAAATACCAACAAGTAAGTATCCATTAGAGAATGACCAGTGTTTAATCTTGCATTTAAAAAGACTAAGGCCTTTAAGATAAAGAAAGAGGTTACTTATAAATATCTATAATTTAGACTTGAATTTAATTCATTTTCTTCAACAAGAGTTATTGAATACTTATTATGCACCATGAGGACTGGGAAGATAATAGATGCAGAATGAAAGGAAAATAAAAAGAGGAACTCATCAGTTACATATGAAAAAATGGATATTTTACCAACTGCTGAATATAGCATGATAATAATAAAGATATTTTTAATAAGGATAAGACCCACTTCAAGTAGTTCTGAAACTGTCTCCATATAAGAACATTCCCCTTCCCCTTCTGAAATAAATATCTAATCTATAAGGACTGTTGGCAATAGCCATCACTAAAAATTATCTGAAAATCTGAGCAAATGAGTAGATAAAATATTATTTTCCTTTAGAGGATTTTTCAAGGAATGTTCAATATCATCCAACTCCAAAATGCAATGTGCTTCTTAGACAGACATATACCCAAGTGCAATGTAAATTCCTGCCCTTGCTATAAATATTGCCTTCAGGGAAATCATCCTTGAGGAAGAAACAAATTACAGTGTAATACATCTGGATAGATACAAAAAAATGTCTCTCTTTTGATGAATCAATAAATATGTCTTTATTGTTACTGTAAAATAGTTTATATATGTATATAGATGTATGACTTTTTTTATGCCTGAGATAATATGGGATTGCACTCATCATGAACTGACTTACAGTTTTCACTATTTGGTATCACTGTAGAATTATATTCACTAGTCTACTTTGCAAAAATCTTGTTAGGAGAGAACTTAGAGGAAAAAGACTTTTCTACAAAGCAAAAGTCACACTCCTCTGTGGATGACTTAACCTTTGCTTTGTGGATTTCTCATTTTTCAGGTTCCAGGGATTACTCCTATAGTTCATCCTTTTTTCCCCTCCCCTCCACCCTTTCACTGTGATGCCAAGAAAAATTACATGACCCCTCAGCAAGAACCCAAGGAATAAGATTTGGACATTTATCAAAGCCAGTTGGAATATAAAGACCAATTTAGCAAAAGTATGGTGGATTTAAAGACAGCGGTGCTCCCCTTGGGTAATGGGGAGTTATTTGACTCAATTGTCCTGATGGTTTTGTGTTCAGGGAAAAACAAAACAAAACAGAAAAATGCCTTTTAATGGAGACTCACTAACGATAGGTGTTTTTTTCCTGTGAAAAGAAAATGTTCCTGAAAACACCTAGAAAAGCCCTTTCCTCAATAAATATCTACTAGAGATTTCATCTTCATAAAATCAGATGTTATGCGGGCTATTTCATTCATATACATCTAATTTAGGTATTTTTAAATGATTTTGTGATTTTTGAAATAAGAGACTTGGCCATCTGTCTGGACAGACTCACCACATCACCACCACCTATTTTATAACATTCACTCTGAATTAACTACCAAAACTACTGGATTTAATAAAATCATACTACTTTCTCACTTTACACCATGCCTCTGAAAAGTAGCTCAAAATATACTACAGTTATTGTTTTTATAATGTTGAATGAAGGAGCAAAGCAAGCGTAATTAGCTCTGTGTAATGAGAGAAATTCTGGCTGATACCTGGTAAAATGTCCTTATGTCCATCAAAGACAAACAAAACCTTCCAATATTTTACCAAGATACAACCTGCTGGATTTCAGAACTGGATTTTCATTCACATGCTCAACAAACATCTGTAGAGGTCATGCTTTGTGCACAGCACTAAGCTAAGACACACATACGTAGTGCATTCACTGTATATGACACGCATACTCAAGAGGCAAATGGCTTTGAAACACCTTCTGAGATGGTCTTCAACCCTATCCAGGAGGGTTTCCTGTTCAAAACCGCAGACGTATATAGCGCAACAGTAAATCATCTATAGAAATCTAGTATGATCACAAAGAACAACATAGGTTACTTCCCCATCTTCCCATACACCCTTTAAAATGATTAACCCGAGAAGAGTGTATTACCTGTTGATAGGGTAAATCTTCATGGTGATCATTAAATTATTGTAGGGTCCATCGGGCAACCCAAGAGCAAGGGCCATGAAATCTTTTCATTCTACATGCCTGCTCTATAACATGCTGATAACAATCATTTCTAGCTCATAGGTATAGTATAAGGATCAAATGAGATAATGCACTGACCCTTTACCCCAGTTACTGCAAGTAATTTTTACTTCTCAACACAATGACAATATAGTGTCCTGCCAACTATGAAAACTGCAGAGAGGTTCTGGAAATTTACCTAACTGATTTAAGGAGGTGCTTTAACTCTTCTTAGTATATTGCTTTGGAACTGTGCAAAAAGAAATTAATTCATGCTTAAAAACTGCAAGCAAAACACGCTGGTGCTCTGGCCTGCATCCTCAATTTCAGAATGTTTCTAGGTGAATGAATCTCATGGCCTCCATTCACTACCAAACCAGAAAAATGGTGAGAAGGAAACTCGATTTTAGGGAATCTTTCCAGTTGTTTATTTCCCTTCATTTAGGTCGGTAAAACATATAGATCAAATGCTCAAAGCTATTAGGAGCAGAGAAAAATGCCAGAATCGATGCTGCAACGCATTTGGCGCTTACTCCGAATTAATGCTTCTACATCAGTGTTGTTCCTGATTTAACTTCTTGTTAATGGCCTTAAACGTTTGATCTATATCTTTTGCCAGTTCAAATACAGAAAAATCCACATCATGGATTCCCTATAGGGTCAAGAGGAAAAGAATCTGCAGTACTGAAAGAGATGGCCAGGAACTATAGTAGGTTAGAACAGTGTTTCCTTTCTTGGGAAGTAATCACTGTAGGGAAAATTGATGCCCTCACATCACAAAATACAACTATCATCTTTCATGAGCCTCCCTGATGATCTAGGGGTTAAAAATCAGCTTCATCACTGGGAAGGCCCACCTCAATGTCCTGAGTTCGATCCCCAGTCAGGGAGCTAACCCACATATGGCGCAGCAGACCTCTCTTATCTTACCTGCTGCTCCCCTCAGCAGTGTATTTCAGTAGATCTGCCTGTTGAACTCCCCACTCTGTCTCTGGGGAATCCTCTTAGCCCCTGCTATGGCCTGTACTCCCCCTCTTCTACACACAAAAGTAAATAAAACCTTAAATAAAAAAAGTGAGAACGTTCATGGCTCCCTGGTAGTTAAAGTGGAGTTTCCTAGTAAAGAATAAAGAGCTGATTGCCTTTCCTCTTCTGTACTTACTGGACAATTCCAATAATAACTGTCAAAAACATGAAAAGATCTGGCAACAGCTGTGAGGCTTTTTGAAATCCGTCTTGTAATGAATGAATCATTGCTCTCCAAACTGGAGTCACTGGAGAGGCTAGTAGAGAGTGCATGAAAAAGAAAACTGTTCTGGTAAATTAATATGAAGAAATATAGCATTTAGCCATGGTGGATCTGTGCAGTCCAAATTTGCATATTAAGAGCTGCAAAAAGTCCCACAATAAAGCAAAATTTTTAGTTTATTTCTCATCCTATGTTTAGCAAATGTATTTTAGTAAGAAACACCTTTTTTTTTTTTCAGGTAACACCTTTGACAACAAGGTATAATTGTTTACTGACGAGTCTATTGATTTCATGTTGAACCACTGAAATGGAATGGAATAAAATAGAATAACTAACATTCACTGACTGTCTAGTGTATGGCAGCCAGATATTATTCCAAAAACTTTGCATATACTAGCATATTTTATCTTCCAAGAAACTCCATGGGGTATATACTGTTGTTCTTCCTTGTACAGAGGCACTGAGAAGTTAAATAACTTCTCAAAGTCAGACAGAATAAATGGTAGGGCCAGGCATTTCGAACTAGCACATAGGTAGAAAACTTGAGGTGCTTTTACAGAAATGCCAGGAACTGTTTTATGAAATCTTAGGGAAAATTAAAATAAGTGCTTGTTATCATCCCCAAATCCAAATACTAAAAAGAATAATGTTCTAATACAACAACTAAATAGGATTCAACTAAAAATTTTAAATTTGATATAGAAAAAATCTCCAAGAATAAAATTACTACAATAATAGAGAAAGTAGAGCTTGCAGAATAATTTTGTCTAGAATCTTTTAAAACAAAAAGGTTTCACGATGCATGTCTCTTAGGGAAGTCTTTATTAAAAGTAATGGGTTTAATAATACTTAAACTCTCAAGAACCCACAAATGTCCAGAGTTCTACATGAGAAGTGAGGGTAAGGTGACTTTACGTCACTCTAAGGGAACCAACCCACAAACATTTCCTAGGTATTAATGTTTTCCTTTGAGAAATGAGTTTATTAAAATCATGATGAAAATTATGGTTAAAAGGTAAATAATAATATATACCAACACAAATTTTAGTGCAGATAATCTAATCATTTTAAGATGCTGAAGCCCTATATAAAAAAGTCAATATATGAACTCCATCCCTTGAAATATCCTGAGATAACAAACTTGTTGAAAAAATACAGCATCAAGCATCACTGGTGGCACAGTGGGTTGAGCACAGCACTGTGAAGCACTGTGAAGCACAGCAGCGTGAGCTCGTCCGCCCCCCCCCCCCCGCTCCCCACCAGGGATGGGACCCACATGGCGCAGCAGACCTCTCCTGCCTTGCCCGCTGCTCCCCTCAGCCGTGTATTTCAGAAGATCTACCTGTTTTGCTCCCCGCTCTGTCTCTAATGAATCCTCTTACCTCCCGCAACTCTGGCCTGTACTCTAGCTCTTGTGTGCATAAATACATATTTTTTTAAAGATTTATTTATTTATGCATACAAGCACTGGGGTACAGACCAGAGGTGTGGGGGGGTGAGAGGATTCACCACAGAGAGCGGGAACAGAACAGGCAGATTGACAGAAACACACTGCTGAGGGGAGCAGCGGGCACAGCAGGAGAGGTCTGCCACGCCATGTGGGTCCCCGCCCTGGCCGGCGGCAGGGATCGAACTCATGCTGCAGTGACTGCGGTTTGTTTCATAGTGCGTTGCCTAACCCACTGCGCCACCAGGGAGGCCCCATATTTTTAAAAAAATACAGCATCGCTCAATTGAGAGAAATACCACCAAAACCAGAGAGTGTATAAAGTTCAACCAAAATATGAGTTTGGTACCTTTATTCCATAGCATATACATTTCCTATACAGAAAATAAAAAGCAAAAATTGGGAACTGTCTCTATTAAGGCTTGTCAATGCAGGCTTGTCCCAAGTAGGTAAAAAATACCATGTTTTGATATTAACAAAGACCCAAGAATGACATTTTCTTTTATAATTACCCTCTGTCACTTATTCTTACATCCTTTATGTCTGGCTCACACCACTAGTGAGCTTAGGTCTTCCATTATCCAGAACTCCCTTTATTGTCCTTCTGAAAAACTCAAGTTAGCTCACAGAGAATACTATTCCTTAAATGAATGTCTACAAGGGGACTGGACTATGAGAAGCATAATGGTTTGAGGAACGTCTTCACTTCACTTCTATGAATGCACAGTTGGTATAGTGGCAGATGTATGAAGGGAGATATGACAAGGGTTTCCTAAATGCTACTCTCTGAGAAGGATAATGGAAACTTAGTTAATATTCATACCTACAAACACTATCGTGGAATTGTTTTCCTTTGCTTTTTAAAAAATTTTTTCACAGACACACAAATACTTTTCTCTTGCTGTTGCCTTTCTTTTTTTCTTTTTTTTTAATCACAAAGTTAAAAATTATTGGACAGCATCCCAAAATACTACAGATTTCAAGATACAGATATCTTGTTTAGGCTAATTAAATCATCCAGCCTTGCCAAAATGGTTTCATCAATGAGCTTGCATTGCAGGAGCTTCCCCTATCAATTCTTTGATACTTAATTAAGGATGCTGCTTGTCTTTGAGGATCTGAACCCTGAAACAGGGAGGGATTTCTATATGGATGGTAGGCTGTCAGCATTCCTGGCAAACAGAAGTCTGCATCTCTCACCACCTCTGCTGGTAAGCCTGCTTTGATATTTCTTTGAAATTATGGAGGGACTCTCTGGTCCCCAAGCCTTGATTTTCTTCTTATTCTCCTCTAAGACCTACTGCTGAAAATGGCTTCAAAACTGTTTGAGAGTTCCAGATTTATTCACAGACAGATGTGTCAAGCTAGACTGTGAAAGCCAGCTTTGAGGATGAGAAGCTTTAAGCACGAGAACCGTTAGCTCTCATGAGTTTGAATGGAAAGGACATGACAGGTAGGGAAAGAAAAACAAGTTAATCAACAGGATGCCATCATGGGCAGTGAGTCAGGCTTAGGTGGTGAGAGGCACAGTTATGATCCCAGCAGATAGGGGAACAGGAAGCACCAGGGGTGTGATTATAGGCTACAATTGGCCCAACTGAGAGCACAGATTGAAATTTGGAAAGATTTGCTATACAGATGACAGTGATTTAAATAAGCACATACTATTTAAAGAGGATATAATCAACACTTCCCACTGCAAATGTTTAGTAAACATCTATGAGGTATGTGGCTTTTATGTGTTGCTCTGGGGTTCACAAAGAATTTGGAACTCCTTTTCTCTAGTCTACATTTGAATGAAGGCTTATGGGAAAATAAGTCCATTTATGATGGAGAGAGTCATGGAAGTATGTGAGAATCAAGGCAAGGCTGGGACAGGGAAAGGTAGGCTTGGGTTGAACTAGCAAATTCTAGTTTTGTAATTTTGTAAGAACACATCAGGAAAACAGTATCAAGGAGAGTAACTACTGTTTCAAATGATTTATTGATTTTTTTTACTAATTTTCTCAATGATTAAGGGCCAATGAATCGAAAGGATGGATTTATATTCAAAAAATATCAAAGTCTAGTAAAATCTAAAGGAATTAGAAATAAAAATAAGGAAAAGAAATGTTCAGAGCCAAACAATAATCATGGTACCTTAGAGATGAATGCTTAAAAACCTAACACATGGCAAAATTTAGGAACAGATGCTTATAGAATCTAGTTTGATTATATACATTGTATAGATTAGGGAAAGAAAATGCTACACAAAGGTCAAAGTGGAATATAGAATTTTACCCAGACTTCTGTTGACATATTTTTTAGTTTGGGAACAAGTTTACACATTTGTACATTTATTTTGGGATTTCATGCATATGTATCTTCTTAAGTCAGAATATTATTCTCTTTCATTGTGATAGCATTTTGCTTTGTTTTCTATAGACTTGAACCTTGCTTTGGAATGCCAATTGGCATAAAAATTCTTCATACCTGGTCACACAATGCTTTCCTCTCTTTGTTGCATGAAGCATTTTAGATTCGGTACTCTGTGAAGGGTGTATGTAATGTACCACATACATATTATTATATCCAAGGCAGAGAAGAGTGGGAACAAACAAATGACTGGGAGCTTAGATGTCTAAATATTTATTGTTAATTTCAAGTTTTTTCTATTATATAGAAGCTTCCACTATGCCCTATGGTGCTAATTTTAAAATATGATGTTGGCTGTGAGTTTTTAGATATAAACTAAACTCAACAAGTATGTCCATTAAAGATGGAATTTTATAAAATGCATCACATAGGTCAGGCTGCTAAGAGGAGGGGCTTGAAGAAAAGGTAGTTAACTAAGAATGCAAAAATATAAGGTCTAATTCAATTTTTGTTCAGCCAAATACCACTCTTCATTTGTTTGTGATACTTATGAAAATGCTGAAAAACATTCTCAAAAACCTTTATCACTATCTTTTAGAAAATGCTCAAACATTTCCTATTTGGACTTACGTTTGTATGCGTGACCAGGAAAAAAAAAATGGGAAGAGTCCCTTTATTTCTTTCTAGAGACTATGATTTCATATTTCAATTAAAATGAAATGAGCAGCATGATTATCACTATACAGCAGGCTGTAGGTAGCAGCAATAGGACTTCTTTCATTGCTATGGCAACTGCAGTGCATTGTCGCGGCTACCTTGGCGCTATATGTAATTGTCAGTGTGTGAGCTAAACTGATAATACACAATCAATACTCCATAAACTGCAAACCACATTCTGAGTCAAAGAAAACCTAGAGAAGGGGTGGTAATTTATTATCATTTTTATAATTGTGGTCTGGGACAGACATAGGCTAGTGCAGCAATCTATAAATTTTGCTAGAAGGGGAGAGAAGCAAACATGGATTATATTATCCAGACTAAATACCTCACACAAGTAGGGCAAATAAGCCTCCAAAGGTCAGGGACATTGAATGAGCATGAAAAAGAACAGAACACAGTAGTAGCTGTGTTGGGAAAAGCACCAGATCTTCTGCTAACATGAAATATCCATAAGGAAAGTTTTGAATAAAGTCTCTTGGAGTGTGAGGTTTGAACAAACAGAAGATGTGAGCAAACTCTCTGGGCATCCTCTTCACTACTGCCAAGTTGCCAGTTATTTGCAGCAATAAAATGAAAGTGTCCCATGCAGACATAAGTTCAGCCAGGGATATATGAACAGCAAACATAGAAAGGAACAGACCCCCTAGTTTTCCAGCCAGTCCTATTTTTTTCTCCAAATTCTTAAACCAGTGGTCCTGAAACTTCAGGGTACAAGAGAACCCCTGAAGGGTTTGCTAAAATATAATTTGCTAGGTTCCTCGTCCAATGTTTGGAACTCTTGTAGGTATGAGCTGGGGCCCAAGAATTTGGGGATGCTGTTGGCTCTGGAACCACACTGGGTACCCCTGTCTGAGACTAGTATCAGCAGCTACTTCCTATAAAAATAATAGCAATTTCCTCTCCAGGCAGAGGAACAATGCAACTCCATTCAGTATGTTTTAGGAAGGAACAGGAAAAGGCAGTGAAATTGTTACATTACATTGTATATAATCTCCATAAGTGTTACAGCCTCACTTTCAGGAAGAAACAGGGAAGGTATTTTTTTTTTTCCCTGAAAGGTATTTTTTTTTTTCCCTGACTTTTGTCTAGATCTCCTCTAGGAGCTTGAGATTTGCTAAGCATTTTTGAAGATAAGTAAAGAATGAACAGAAGCAGGTATGCCAGATTACAATTTATTGAAAGCACAGAGAAATAGATCCTTTAGGCATGAAGACAGGCTTGAGCAGTGAGAAGCACAACTGGCAGGTGAAATGAAAGAATCCCCTAGGCAGGACACTTCTGCTGCTAACTCTGATCATGAGCTTCATTTCAGAAGGATCTGCTGAGGGGAAGCCTGCCCTTTAGGAAAAACTAGTCAGAAGACTGGTGTTGGGGGGGGCGGGGTGGAGGATGCTGAATGGCAGGAAATTTACAGAGGAGTTTGGACCTGGGCAGAGAATTATGACTGGGCAAAAAGCCACTGATTTAATGACATTAAGTAGCACAGTGCTGACGTCCTAGCGTATATGCTGTGGAGCATATCCATAAAATATACGTGCTTGGATGCACGCATGCCCACAGGAGCTCATGCCGCCTTACGGTTTTTGTTTGACCAAGGATGGAAACTGACATCTTTTATTTAAATCAGTTTTTATGTATTTAGATGTAATCCCAGCATAAAACATTGATAAAAATCATGGATGCTTTCAAATAGTAATAAATTAGTGACAAAAACTACAACTCAGATGAGAGGCTAGACAACAATTTTATGGAGGTAAAATTTGTTTTCCCATTTCTTTGAAACAATGTGTATCTCAGGTTGTCTTGGAAAATCTGTGCTCATTAACAGTAACAGTAAATATAGTAGAATTTCAGCTCTCACAATAGTAAGTTAATAAAATGATATTTTTAAAAGGATTTATTTATTTATGCATACAAGAACTGGGGTACAGGCCAGAGGGAGGGGGTGAGAGGAGTCACCAGAGACAGTGTGGAGAACAGAACCAGCAGATCTACTGAAATATATTGCTGAGGGGAGCACTTGGCAAGACAGGAGAGGTCTGCTGCACCACGTGGTTCCCCTCCCTGGCCAGGGATTGAACTCATGCAGCAGTGACTGTGGATGCTTCATAGTACGGTGCTTAACTCTTTGCACCACCAGGAAGGCCCCAATAAAATGATATCTTAAACATAATTTAAATTTAAAAACCATAAGAGAATCTCACTAAGACACTTAAGTTTACAAAATGAAATCTTCATTGAATCACATTGCCATTACAGCAAATGTTTCCCTTGTAATCTGATCTTATTATTGACTGTTTCTCAAAGTGTGGTCCCTGAGTCAACAGTGTCCATTTCACTTTGGAACTTATCACAAATTCAAAACCTCCTGTCCTGCCCTGACCTACTGCATCAGAAACCCAGAGGATCGGACTTAGTCATCTGGATTTTATCAAGATACCAGGTGATGTTATAGGGCATCAAAGGTTAAAAACACTCTGATAGCGCACCCTTCTCTCTCCCTATCATCAATCACTTGCTTTGTATGGACATTTTATAGAGACAACCAAACCATCACTTCTTTTGGTCACACTGTTCTGAAAATAAATTAATTTGTGCATTTTTTAAATTGATGGTGATTAAAAAGAAGATCTCAGATTATCATCCTTTATCTTTTATTATGTTCTTCCTTTATGTTCACACTCAACTCAGTCTTGACAGTTAAAAATCAAGAATAACAATGATAAAAGGCCCATTTACAACAAACTTGAAGGCAAACAGCAAACTATTTTCTTCTCATTTTCATTACTATAATTTAGCAATTTAAGATCCAAGTGTCTCTGCCCAGAAATTGACCCACTCCTCAAATGCTACAAGATCACTTTTCAAATGTAAATGCCTTAGAAGGAAACTACACCTGTGAGCGCTTCTTTTCCCCAATGTAACAAACAACTGGCTCATAGATTAGGTTTAAAGAATCCCCCAGAAACCCTCTATTTCAGTGTTGGGCACTAAGATTGTATCAGAGGTATTTTTTCCACATTCATTAAAATTAATTTGTGCATTTTATGACATAAAAACTTATCAAAGCATCTTAACTGTGAAACTAACTAACTAAATAAATATCCCCAGCATTCCCCACGTTTAAAGAGATTATTTATTTTCTCTGAGGGCTGATAAAAGTTCTGATAGCACATTTTCTAATTTTAAAACCATTTTCATTTCACACTTCTGAAAAACTTGAAGTCAGGAGTGAGCTGGTGGGTCTGTTTGAAGTGTGATTCACACTTATGCTCTCTTCCCCCAACAGCTCATGCATATTTATAACGCCAACCAGACTTCAGATTTTAAACATGCCAGAGAAAGGGACTATTTTAGAGGATAATAAATAAGTGCTCTGTAGTTATGTAGCACTTTCTGTCCAAAATATCCACCCTGTTTACAAATTTTAACTTGCATTTTCCAAAGATAAAATAATAGATATGTCATCCTCACCTTTATCTTCTACAAAACCCTTAATAAAAATATTTTTCTGTAGTGCTAATTCACTTGTAACTATCCCCTTTCCAGGTCTCTAATATTCCTTAATCATTTAATGACCCATTCATTCACTTATCAGTCAGTCCATCCATCCATCTGCCTACCCAAGAATGCATCCATCAGTCATTCAACAAACACCACAACACCTGTGATACAGTCAGTGCTAGTCCAAAGGAATACCACATCTTTATCAAAGGGGGACAGACAGGTAAATAAGCAAATAAATTATATCAACAAAAAATTACCACAATTGATAAACAGATGGAACAATGAAGTAAATACTTTGTTCTAAATATGTTTTTAAGGAGCATTTTGAAGACAGTGACATTTTAATAAACAGCTCACTAGGTTAATGGAGGCAGAATAAAGACTCACTCAAAGGGACGAGCAGGAGCAAGTTTTCAGAGGACTTGATGAACATAGGATATTGGGAAACAGCAAGTGACCCAGAATGCTGGAGAGCGGCAGGTTGAAATAACAAGCAGAGGCCGAAGAAAGAGGAAGCTAGTCCACCACACACCAGGGAGTTTGGAACTTAGCTTGTAACTGAGGGAGTCACCTACTCGACACTATGGACTTGGGGTCACCTGTAGGAAGACTACAGGGATTGTGCCTCACTCAAGGGTACACTAATTCAAATCATTTAAAACATGGCCAAGGTAAAGGAAAGCACACTTTCAGGTTCAGATTCAGTATCAGATTCCTAAAACTAACTGGAAACATGAGGAAATTAAGGGGTCGCTAAGACTGGCACTGAATTGGGTAGAAGGCAGATTCTGGTAGGACAGCACAGAAGGCAGAAGTGGCAGTGACTAACTGCTCTCCCATCTCATTTCCAGCTACAATGTGCATTTGTTCATTCATTCGACTAATCTCACGGAGTAGTTAAAATGTGCAAAAGCCCTGAGCTACACTCAGAGCCCGATGATGCCACTATCTTCATGGAAAGTCCACTGGGTTGTTTTCTGTTGGATCATTTGTTTTGTCTTCCTTTGTTGGTAAACTTCTTCAAGGCAGCAGCAACATCTCTTTGAAATGCAATGGGACTCTTGCCTAGAGCGCTACTCTGGAGCCTGTGTGCTCTGAGCATGCCATAAATGTGTGCTGCTGACATCCAGTTTCACGACTAGAGCATTGTTTTGTAACTTAGCCAGGAAACAGAGAAGTGCTGTGATTTAAACAACACGCCATCCCACTTGCTCACTGCCAGCAACACAGCCCAGAAGCCAAGCTCTGGGCTTGGGAATCAGATGGCTGGGACAGTTCCGAAACTCAATTATAAGCTGTGCTGACTCTTTCCACTCTGCAGCAGACTGCTTTTCAGGCATGCACGTCATGCAGGGGAGTAAGGCAATAGCACCTAGTCCTCTCTAGATCCTTCTGTTGAATTACCATTTGTTTTTAAGAGGGGGAAAAGAAGCACAGATTTACCGCTTGCTTAAAAATAAGTTTTAAAAATAAGATATTTATTTATTTATAACAAAGGAGAATTCTATAGAGCTTACTGTTCATAAATATTCAGTAGGCTATAAAGCACAAACAATAGATTCTTTACAAGTTTATAAATTCTCCTCTTAAAAGAATTGCTGATAACATCTAATCAAGAACAGCTCCAAGAGAATTTTCAATTCTCTGCTCATTAGTCTGCACTGGCCTTGGATCCAGTTCGGAGAGTGACTTCTCTTCCTTATTCAGCCCTTTTTTTAAAAAACCAAATTATAAATTATTTTACTTTAGCACTATCTAAAATCTGATCTCTTTTTTTTTTTTTCTCCCCATTTCACATTTCCCTATTGCTACTCTTCCTTTCTACATCTCTCGGCAACACAGGTGAACAATTTGTATCAGTCTTATCTTTATTATTATCTTGTTTCCTCACTTAATACATTGTGGAAACTCCTTAAGTCATGTGGTTTAGATCAAGTTCATTCAGCTAAATGACTGCATGACAGTCCCTGATACAGTTTTACTACAATTTACTCAACAATTGATTTTCTTATTTATGAACATTTACTTAACATTTCCTCTTTTTTCTAAACCACTTTAAAAAAAAAATGCTGTAATAAAATCCATGTACTGGATGGAGCTAGAAGGGATTATGCTCAGAGAAATAAGTCAGAAGGCAAAAGAAAAATACTGGATGGTTTCCCCCTAGGAGGAACATAAGGGAACCAGATAAGTGATCAAGGAAAAGAATAACAACAACAACAATAATAATAACACAACAAAAACAAAAAGACAAGGACAAATTGGGCCCACTTGGTGGGGAGGGGGGCAAAAATGAGTTGAGGGCAGAAAGAGCACAAGGAACTGAGATGATGGTGCACTGGTGAAATGGTGGGAAATCCATGGGGACTAAAACTAATGTCAAATATATATAAAGAAGAAGGAAAACAAATAAAATCCATATACATGTAAACTTGAATACTATTTTTTTTTTTACTTTATGAGATGCATTCTCATAATTAGGATTCCTAAGTCAAAGGGTATATGTATTTTAATTTCAACAGAAATCATGCTGGAAAAGCAGAACTTTGTTAAAAAATATATGTAACAATTCAATTTTCCTCTGCACTTTGAACATCAGTAGGACTTTGTCACCTTCAAATATGTGACTATAAAGTGATATCTCATTTTACTTACTTTGAGATTCTTTGGCCACTGAAGAGATAGACATCTTTTCTCAGGTTCAAAGTTCATCAGAATGTTTTCTTTAGTGAATTGCTTATTCATAGGTATAAGTCATTTTTCTATTAGGTTGTTTTCTTCAGTATTAATTTATAAAACCTGTACCATCTAGGTTTTATTAACTCTATTTTCATGTGATGGTAGGAAGCATTGCTCACCACCCACCTAGCACTGATAGTGTACTTTTCACCATAGCAAAAGAACTCCACTGTTAAGGCTGAAATATGCCCAGATAAAAGAAAGAAAAACAACAAACAAATCTCATCAACCAGTCTCCCTTTCAGCTGGGACAGAATTAAGGTTGAAGGTCATGTTCACTTTTTGCTTTCATTCCTCTAACTTTTTCTTTCCTGGCACTTGGATCTACTCAGGAAAGTGGAAGAAGAGTCTTTCAAGGCACATGAAGTGACAATGAAAGCTCGTGGTAAAGGTGGTACTTTACGATAACTTAGTGGAGTTGCTATATGAGCTCTGGATTTCTTACCTTCTCTCTTCTTGTTATGTGGGGAAAAAAACAAGATACTTCTTCAATGCACAGTTATCTGAGTTCTTGGTTATAAGTACTTGTAATCTTAATGGACACATTTCATTAAATTTCCCAAATAAGTCATTTAAACATTGAGAACACTAATGGTATCTATTACCATAATTTTTCCTTAAATATTTTGATATGCTGACTTTAAAAAATAACAACATGTGGGATTGATGTCTCACTTAGAGATGTTTAAACCATTTTTTATATGGCTTAAATGTTCTTTCAATGTTTCCAATACTATGACTTATTTAACCTTTAAGCATTTGATTAATTTGGATCTCTTATTTTCTATAAAGTGAAATAGACTCCCAATGTTATTTTCCCATATGGATAGGAAGTTGTTCTTTTTTCTTTTTTTTTTAGGAAGTTGTTCTTCTACCATTTGTCAAATAATGCTTTCCATCTATTCACTGAATTGTGATAACATTCTTTTTTTTTAAATTTGAATATGATTTTTCATTTTTTATTAGATTTATTTAATTGTATTTGACATCATTTATAGTCCCCAGGGAGTTCCCACCACCATTTCACCCATGCACAATTACCTCAGTCCCTTGTGTTCTTTATGCTCTCATCCCTTTCTTTGCCCTCCCCTCCTTCTGCCCCCACCCCCATGATCCCTTTTGTTTATCTTTGACCTTTTGATCTTGTTGAGTTTTTTGTTTGTTTGTTTTTGGTTGTAATTACCCATTTCCATGAGCTTTCTCTTGTTTTTTAGGTTTTCTTCTTTTTTATTTTTTGTTGTGGTTGTTGTTCTTTCACATTCCTCTTAAAAGTGAAGCCATCGGATATTTTTTCTCTTGCCTTCTGACTTGTTTCACTAAGTATAAGTCCTTCTAGCTCCATCCATGTTTCTATAAATGGCCCTAGTTTATCATTTTTGATTGCTGAATAGTATTCCATTGTGTATATGTACCGCATCTTCTTGATCCAGTCCTCTACTTTTGGGCATTGGGGTTGTTTCCAGGTCTTACTAACTATAAATAGTGCTGTAATAAACATGGAGGTACAGGTACTCTTTTGGATTGGTGTTTTTGTGTCCTTTGGGTAGATCCCTAGGAATGAGAATTCCGGATCATATGGTAGTTCCATCTCTAGTAGACCGAGGAACCTCCACACTGCCTTCCACAGTGGTTGAATTAACTTGCATTCCCACCAGCAGTGTAGTAGAGTTCCTTTTTCTTCACATCCTCACCAACATTTATTGTTGTTGGTTTTTTTGATGTGTGCCATTCTTATTGGTGTAAGGTGGTACCTCATTGTGGTTTTAATCTGCATTTCCCTGATTATGAGAGATGCTGAGCATTTTTTCTATGCCTGTTGGCCATGTGTATGTCCTCTTTGGTGAAGTGTCTTTCAAGTTCTTCTGCCCATTTTTTTATTGGGTCATTTGCTTTGATTTTCTTGAGTCTTATGAGTTCTTTGTATACGTTTGTGATCAGTCCCTTGTCAGTTGTATAGGGTGCAAAGATTTTTTTCCCAATCAGTGGGGAGTCTTTTCATTTTGGTTAATGTTTCTTTTGCTGTACAGAAGCTTTTAACTTGATATAATCCCATCAGTTTATCTTCTCTCTCATTTTTATTGCTTTGGGGGATGCATCTTCAAAGGTGTTACTGAGATGTATGTCTGGTAGCATTTTATCTATGTTTTCTTCTATATATTTTATGGTTTCAGGTCTTACATTCAAATCTTTTATCCATTTTGAGCTGATTTTTGTACATGGTGTAAGGTAGTGGTCTAGTTTCATTTTCTTGCATGTGGCCGACCAGTTCTGCCAGCACAATTTATTGAATAAGCTGTCCTTGTTCCATTGCATATTCTTTTCTCCTTTGTCAAAGATCAGGTGTCCATATATATGTAGTTTTATTTCTGGGCTTTCTATATGGTTCCATTGGTCTGTGTGTCTGTCTTTGTTGCAATACCAAGCTGTTTTAATTACTATTGCTTTGTAATAAAGTTTAGAGTTTGGGGGTGTAATACCCCAAAACCCCTTCTTTTTAGCCAGGAGAGTTTTGGCTAATCAAGGTTTTCTGTGTCTCCATATGAATTTCATCAATATTTGTTCAATTTCTTTGAAGAATGTCATTGAGATTTTTATTGGAATAGCATTGAATCTATAAATTGCTTTTGGAAGGATGGCCATTTTGATAATGTTGATTATTCCTATCCATGAGCAGGGGATATCTTTCCATTTATTCATATCTTCTTCTATTTCTTTTAATAGTGTTTTATACTTTTCTCTATATAGGTCTTTTGCTTCTTTTGTTAGGTTTATTCCCAAGTATTTGATTTTTTTGGCCTCAGTTGTGAAAGGAATATTTTTCTTGATTTCTTCTTCAGGTTGGTTGTTTTATACAGGAAGGCTACTGACTTTTGTGCGTTCATCTTGTAACCTGATACTTTACTAAACTGGTTGGTTACTTTAATTAGATTTTCTATAGAGTTTTTAGGGTTTTCCAGGTATATTATTATATCTGCAAATAGTGATAGCTTTACTTATTCTTTCCCTATTTGGATGCCTTGTATGTCTTTTTCCTGTCTTATTGCTCTGGCTAGGACTTCTAGTATTATATTGAATAGTAGGGAAGAGAGTGGGCATCCTTGTCTTGTTTCTGATTTTAAAGGGAATGCTTTCAATTTATCACCATTGAGGATAATATTGGCTGTGAGTTTGTCATATATAGCTTTTATCATATTACGATATGGTCCTTCTATCTCAAGGGTTTCAAGAGTCTTCATCATGAATGGATGTTGAACTTTGTCAAATGCCTTCTTTGCATCAATAGATATGATCATGTGGTTTTTATCCTTCCTTTTGTTGATGTGTTGGATCACATTGACTGATTTTCAAATATTGAACCATCCTTGTGCCTCTGGGATAAATCCCACTTGGTCATGATATATTATCCCTTTGATGCATTGTTGGATTCTGTTTTACTAGGATGTTATTGAGGACTTTTGCGTTGGTGTTCATTAGAGAGATTGTCCTATAGTTCTCTTTCTTTGTATTGTCTTTATTTGGTTTTGGTATTAGTGTAATGTTGACTTCATAGAACGTATTCGGTCGTATTCCTTCTTCAATATTTTGAAAGACTTTGTGTAGGATAGGTACTAGTTCATTTCTGAATATTTGGTAGAATTCATTTGTGAAGCCGTCTGGTCCTGGGCTTTTGTTTTTGGGGAGTGCTTTGATTACTGCTTCAATCTCATTGCTCATAATTGGCCTGTTTAGGAGTTCTATTTCTTCTTTATTTAGTTTTGGATGGTTATAGTTTTCCAGAAACTTTTCCATCTCTTCTAAATTGTTGAACTTGTTATCATAAAGCTGTTCATAGTATTGCCTGATTATTCTTTTAATCTCTTGTGGATCTGTTGCAATTTCCCCTCTTTCATTTGTGATCTTATTTATTTGTGTTTTTTCCCTTGTTAGTCTGGCTAGAGGTTTATTTATTTTGTCTATTTTTTCAAAGAACCAACTTTTGGTTTCATTGATTTTTTGGTTAAATTTCTATTTCATTTATTTCTGCTTTAACTTTTATTATTTCCTTTCATCTAGTGGTTTTTGGATTCTTCTGTTGTTCTTTTTCTAGTTCGTTAAGTTTGACAATTAGATTGTTTCTTTGAGTTTTATCTTGTTTGTTGATGTGAACCTGGATTGCTATAAACTTCCCTCTTATTATTGCTTTTGCTGCATCCCACACATTCTGGAATGAGGTGTCTTTATTGTCATTCAATTCAAAGTATTCTTTAATTTCCTCTGCGATCTCCTCCACAATCCATTGGTCTTCTAGTAGTATGGGTTTCAATCTCCGTGACACAGATAGGTTTCTTGTCTTCTTTTCATGATTAATTTCTAGTTTGATGCCTTAATGTTCAGAGAATATATTTGGAATGATTTTGCTCCCATTGTATTTGTTGATATTGGTCTTGTGGCCCAGTATGTTGGTCAATTCTGGAGAATGATCCATGTGTACTTAAATAAAAAATATATTTTTATTTTTTTTGGGTGTAGTGTCCTATATATGTCTGTTAGGCTCATGAGTTCTAGGTCTTCATTTAGGACTCTTGTTTCTTTGTTTATTTTTTTGTCTTGTTGATCGTGTTCATCTGACAGTGGAGTGAAGTCTCCTACTATATATGTATTTTCTTTAATGTTTTCTTTCAGAGATGATAGTAGTTGTCTGATGTATTTTGGTGCTCCTTTATTTGGTGCATATATATTGATGAGTGTTATGGACTCTTGATTTACTGTGCCTTTGACCATAATGTAGTGTCCTTCCTTGTCTTTTTTTACCCTTTTTAATTTGAAGTCTATTTTGTCTGATATAAGTATGGTTGTCCCTGCTTTCTTTTTTGGGCCATTATCTTGTAGGATTGTTTTCCCAACTTTTACTTTCAGCCTATGTTTGTCTTTTGTGGTTAGATGTGTTTCCTGGAGGCAGCAGAAGATTGGCTTGTGATTTTTCTTAAAGATTTATTTATTTATGCATACAAGAGTTGGGTACAAGCCAGAGTCCAGGGACGTGAGAGGATTCACCAGAGACAGAGTGGGGAGCAGAACAGGCAGACTGACCGAAACATACTGCTGAGGGGAGCAGCGGGCAAGGCAGGAGAGATCTTCTAAACCACATGGGTCCCCTCCCTGGCCCGCAGCAGGGATCGAACTCATGTTGTATTGGCTGCGGTTTGCTTCATAGTGCGTTGCTTAACCCACTGTACCACCAGAGAGGCCCTGGCTTGTGATTTTTAATCCAGCATGCTACTCTGTGCCTTTTTACTGCTGAATTTAGTCCATTTACATTTAGAGTTAAAATTGATATGCTGGCACCTGTATTTATCATTTTGTCTTTTTGTGGTTTGTTTTCCTGTACCTTATTTTGTTCCTCTTATTCATTCTTTCTGTTGGTTTTGGTTTTACTGTTTCTTGTAGTATATTTTGGAGTGTGTGCTTGGTTGTGCTGAATTTCTGGAGTTTCTGTTTGTCTGGAAAAGTCCATATTTTTTCTTCATATATGAAGGAAAGCTTTGTGCAATAGAGAATCCGTGGTTGGCATTTGTTGTCTTGCAGTTTTTTGAATATGTCCCTCCATTCTCTCCTTGCTCATAGTGTCTCTTCAGAGAAGTGTGATGTTAGTCTGATGGGTTTCCTTTTATATGTTAGCTGTTTCTTCCCTTGACAGTTTCATTATTGCCTCTTTGTCCTGGATTCTTGGGAGCTTTACTAGTATGTGTCTTGCTGTATTTCTCTATCATAAAATTTTGGGGTGGGACTTGCTTCTTGTATTTCTATTTTCATTCCTTTTTTAAGCTTGGGAAATTCTCTTCAAGTATCTCCTTAAATAGAGTTCCATTTCCTTTATTTTGCTCAGCCCCCTCCGGAATTCCAATAATTCTTATATTTCCTTTCTTAATGGTGTCCGAGAGATCTCATAGCGTTCTTCGATTTTTTTCCTTTAAACTTCCCTGTCCTTTCCTATTTTGGTTCTTTATATTTCTGTGTCTTTGAGAGTACTGATTCTTTTTTCCACTTCATTTGTCGGTTTCCACTGCTTTCCTTATATTCCTACAGTCCCTCCATTTTCTTTCACAATGACTCATTTTCATTCTTCAGTTCATTATTGTTCTCATTTCATCAATTATTTTCTGTTGCGCTTTCTGGTTTTGCATTGTGATGATTCTAAATTCTCTCTCTGATAGGCTGAACATTTCTTCCATGTCAATTTTGTTGGATTCTTGTATTTGGTTTTCTTTTTGTGGTGTGACTTTCCCCTGTGGACTTACTTGGTTATTTATATTTTTCCTTCTTCCTGTTGTCTGTTTTCTAATTTATTGTATTTGTTGTGACAATATTTTGCTGGTATTGGCAGGCATCTCTTTGGGATATTCTTGGGGAGTTCCCTGTCTGTGTGTGGGTCTGGGGCGCACAGGCATCCTGGCTTTGGAGAGGTCCCGCGCTCATCTTGGTGTGTTTGAGCTGCAGGATTCAGACTCTCACCAAGATTGCCTGCGGCCCGGAATCCAGGACTCCCTGTCCTGCAAAGATGGCACCCGTCCAGTGTGCTCCTAGCTCTCCCAGACCTTCAGATGGTCTTCTACTTGCATGCACAGATCCAGGTGGCAAATTTGGTACTGGCATGCAGTGCGCCACTCTCCCCCCATCCACTGGGAGCCTAGTCTGCAGCTTCCAGCCTGTGGTCACGGGGTCAGGCTACACTCTCTCAGCTCTTTTGGGGTTCATACCTGTGGAGTACTCCATCTGGGTGTGGGTGCACAGGCAACCTGGCTCTGGAGATCTCCCCCGCTGGTCTCAGTGTGTTTGAGCTGTAGGAGTGAGCCCCTCAGCGAGATTGCCTGCAGACCCTAGTCCTGAACTCCCTGTCCTGGGAAGCTGGCACCTGTCCGGAGCATTCCCAGCTACCCTGGACCTCCAGGGAGCTCCCTCCCCGCATGCTCAGTTCCTGATGGCAAACTAGGTGCTGGCACGCACCTCGCACTGGGGTTCTAGTTGGTGCTAAAAGCCTGTAGAAGTGCAGGAAGCACAGAGCTGCTGCTGTGAGTCCCTCAGCAAGATTGCCTGCTGGTTTCCCTGACCTGGAAAGCTGGCGGCCTGTAGGGAGTTTTCCAGGCTATCCCAGACCCCCAGGAGGCCATCTCCCAGCTTGCTCAGTTCCAGATGCAAACTAGGTACTGGCGCACCTCTCCTCTCGCTGGGATTATAGTCAGCTGCTTAAAGCCTTAGGAGCACAGGAAGCACTGGGCTGTAGCCATGAGCCCCTCAGTGAGATTACCTGCTGGGCTCCCTGTCCTGGGAAGCTGGTGCCCATCCAGAGTGTTCTCAGTTACCTCGGACCTGGGGTGCCCTCTCCCCTCTTCTTGTACCTGGGGAGTGTCCCGTCTGGCGTGGATCCAAGGCAGTTTCAGGTTTTAGAGTGCGATATTCCCGATTCTTTTCCACTAGTGGCGCTTCTGAGTGCTCTTTCTGCCATTCAAGGTGTGCTGGCTTTGTAGTTGGGGGAAGGGGCAAGGGAACGGGGAGACAGGGTAGCAGAGTTATGAAGATTTTGTTTTTGCTGGCCTTCGATGAGGTCCTCCTTTCTTAGTACATTGTCGGTGCCTTCAAATTTATTTTCCACGTCCCAGTTCCCGCAGAGACACACTGTACAGTCTTCCTGCTGTCCACTTCTGAGAGCTTTCTATGCTAGCGTCTCTTCGCCGCCATCTTCTCTCTGACTCCTGTGATAACATTCTAAACAACTAAATTCCCATGGATGTTATGGTCTATTTCTGAGCTACCCTTTCTTCCTTTAATCTATTTGCCCATTTCCATGTTAGGATCATACATTATTTTTTATTACAATAGTTTTATATTTTACAATGGTTCTGAATTTATAAAGTATAGCTCTTCCTTAGAATATTTCTTATACTTCTTTGGGGTCATCTCAGACATCGATTCTTCCTTTACATGAACTTTAGGATTACTCTGGGCCATTAAAAAAATTATCAGCAGGAAATTTTACTTGAAATTGTAGTGGAGAATCTACTCTGACATTAAATCATCCCAACCAAGGCCAGAGCCTATCTTTTCTATGGCTAGATCTTATTTATCTATTTTTATTGTATTAAAAATACAGATAAGTTCTTACGTATTGTTAAATATATTCCTAGATATCTGAGACTTTTGTTTTCATTGTGAATTGTCTACATCCAGTCATTTTCTATTCTTATTCTTTTTTCTTTTGGAGATCTTCAACATTGTTAAATGTAAATGCAATAGGACAATTCAAAAATCTGATTAGAATAAATACAAGGAAAAAATTAGTTTACTTCTCTTTGTTTATGCCTTAAGGACTACCTGTTTGCTCTCCCTTCTATAGATACAGGTATCAGAATGTCAAAGTTACCAAACTAGTAAGTGTCATAACCAGGATTCAAACTCAGAATCGCCTGGCTCTATAGTTGTTGCCCTTCCCCTAATAAGTTGCTTCTATATGGCAATTTTCCCCAGATAGACTCAACATTGCTTTCTATATAGACGCATTAAAAATAACCCAAATTTTAAATATATATATGCATATAAATATGCTCCTATCAATAAACGAGTTCTTTCCTATGCTCTCTTTGTACTATCTACAATATATTTTTTTTTTCTTTAAGATTTTTACAACAGAGTTAAACATTTCTTCCTAGTTTTAGATGTTCTGAGATAGGGCATTTATACTTCCTTTTACTCCTGAGAGTTACAGTTCCACATAAAAGAACCTGCTGAACATTACCCAATAAGTTGGAAAACAAAAGAAAATTAAAAATTCCTTTCTTCATAGAAAGCAGAAATTTAACCTTGAGAAACAAAACTGTCTGAGTTTAATTTTCATTTTCAACAACAGGGATGTAGGAAAGCAAAAGACTGATACATGGACACATACACCACTACCATAACCAACCTTCTGAACAGACATGAGTTTAAAAGCATTGTCTACATTTCAGTGTAAGACACATTACTATTTGGCACATTGTTCCCTGTATTCTGAAGTACAACATCATTATGTGTGGTGTTAACATAGTTACAGGATTGATTGTTGCCATACATGGGTGGTATCTTTCAGCAAGTCCGTCTTTGTTGAGTGCAAGAAAATGGAATGAGACTCCAGGGAGATATAAGGAAAAAACTAGAGTGATTTCTGTACACTGATTTCATACATACTTTATGCATGTACTATTCCAATGACTTCCTGTGACTTTACTTAAAATCCAATTCCCCCATTCTAAAAAGTATGGGTACTTTGGGTATACCACACTTAAGAAACAAAGAAGATCAAATGTATGTCCTTCCCTCTCCCAATCCTTTCTTCAATGGGGAGCAAAATAAAGAGCTTATGTAAAGGTTTAATTACGGTCAGAATTAAAACATGGATACTGCTTCTGTTCCTGGGGGAAGTTGGTACATGTTTTTTCAAGTCTAATTTCAAGGGCATAGTGGAACCTTGTAGATTGGGCTTTCCCTACTAATTGGGTCCTAAGTGAGGAGTCCATATATTTAAACTTCTCATGAAAGGGTTATTTGCATTCTCCTCCTCCTAAGAAACATGCTTTAAAGGAGATATAATATCCCCTTTGAAAAAAGTATTATTTTGAAAAGTGACAGTCCTTGATTTGTGACAGGAGCAGACAAATGATGCAGGGAGCTACCAATTAGTATCCCAAGCTCAAGAGGTTGGGGACATCCAGGCCTCACGAAAGTATAATCTTCTCTTGATATTCTGACTACCACAAACTCCTTCAGGAGTTGTGTCACATAAAACTAATACTTGACAAGGGAGCGAATGGAGAAAAGACAGACTATTTAATAAATGGTCCTGGGAAAACTGGATTTTCACATACAAAAAATTGAAACCAGACCTCTATTTCACACAAATTGATTCAAAATGGATTAAAGATTGAAATGTAAGAGCTTAAATCATAACATTCTTAGAGGAAAAAGTAGGGGACAAGCTCCTTGGCATGAGTCTGGGCAATAAATTTTTAGATCTGACACCTGAAGCACAAGGTACAAAATCACAAATAAAACTAAATCTAACTAAAAAGTTTCTGCACAGCAAAAGAAAAAAAATCAACAATTGTAAAGACAACCTAATAAATGGGAAAGAGAATAGAGAATATTGCAAGCCACAAAGCTGATAAGTGATCAATATCCAAAAGGTATATACCTCCATGAAACTCAATAGCAAGACAACACACAATAGTAATCATTCAATTAAAAATATTGTCCAAGGACTTGCATAGTCATTTTTCCAAAGAAGACACATAATTGGTTAACAGGTACATGGAAAGGTGCTCTACATCATTAACCATAGGGGAACATAAGCCAAAAACACAATGAGATAATAACTTTGTACTTGTTGAAGTGACTAATATCAGAAGGACAAGAAACAATAAATACTGTTGAGGAAGTAAAGGGAAGCCTTTGTACTACTGGTGGGATTATAAACTGTTACATTCACTATATAAAACAGTTTCAGTTTCTTTAAAAATAAAACTTTCAAATAACCTGATAGTTCAACCTCTGGGAATATATCCAAAGAAAACAAAAAAAAAAAAAAACTATGTTGAAGATATGTCTGTGCCCTCCAGCACTATTTACAATAGTTAACACATTGAAACAACCCAAGTGTCCCTCAACAGTGAATGGATAAAGAGATGGTGGTACATATACACAAGGGAATACTATACAACTGTAAAAAAAGAGAAGGCATTCTTGTCATTTACAAGTAGTCTGGGAACAGATTATATGCTATGATCATCTTTCAGTTCCTCAAACTTTTTTTTTGGTCATCTACTATATTTAGCACACAGCAAAGGCTGTGCACTGGAAAAAAAGAGTAGGACGATAAATAATTTTAAGTATTTCAAAAGAAGTGGTATAAATTATGTACCCAAACCTAGTGTTACAGAAGTGAGTGAAAAAGCAATTAATATGGTAAAGTGTGGAAATGTAATCAAGGGCCACCTCAAGAAAGAACTAACAATTACTATGGGCATGTTAGTTTATCTTGATGCAATTTCTATGCTAAGAGGTAACATAAATTGACTACAGGCACACAGATCAAATAAAAGTCAGTTTCCAAGCACAGAAATGAGCCTCCATAACTTACCATGTGATTATTACTGAGGAATGAGTAGATCAACTACAGTCCAAAGAAGCAAACAAGCCACTAATGCATCAACCAATAAGTGCTTTCTCAAGCCACACATTATGTTCAGTGCTGTGAATACATCACATGGATTGGAGAGTGTCTGGTCTGTGTTCTCTTAGTTTCAATAAATGCGTACTCTTATAGAGAAGGCAAAATAATATAAAGACATGAGAAACAAACTGTCTAGGTTTAGGTACCAAACTTCATGACAAATCACAAGCAAAGAACTCACTGATTTTATCTGTGGGGACAAAAGTCTTGAGGGTGACTTTTGAAGAATGTTGTATTTGGGAAGGTAGAAAATAAAATGAAAAATATTACAAGGTTCAGGAAGAACGCAAAGAAGGCGGACAAGCAAAAAACCACAACAAAACCATGGGTACCAACCTAGGTGGAGGGAACAACATTGGCTTTGTGGAGTAAAAGAAAGAGGGCATTACCACGGATAATTGGGAAGGGGAACTCAATGTTACCACAACAAAAAATGTGAACACTTTAACATCATTATCAATTTATTCCAAGTCAACATATTATGAAAATATATAAACACTTGTCACAGAAGACTGTATATCATTATTTAGCATGAAGAAATCCTCCCCTTTATATTATCCATTTTATCCACTGAGATCTGAGACATAGATGTATCACTCCCCTAAGAAGCATTCTCAAGGGAAATGTTCTTATGCCATAGTTTCGATAGGTGAAGAGGACAAGAAAACCATTTTAGGAAACAACGAAAATATCTGCCATCTTTGGTTAAGCAAAGTCCCTGTGCTAATTCAATTTTTCACTATCTTTTTTGGGAGGACAAATGAAAAATAAATTTATTGACTGCTAATCTCACTATGAAATACCTATAAAAGAATGCATGTTTTACATAATTTTGGTATCCTGATATGATGATCCTTTCACAGAAAGGATTATTTAAAGTTTATGTAGATATAATCTACATTTGTACTTACATTATCTCTTGCAATAGATTTTCTCTTATCCCAAATGACAGTTAATTCAAAGAAAGTATATGGATGTGTCATGCTGAGTATGGGTGAGACCCTCACAGGGGTGAAATTAGGAGGGTAACTTTATAGCCAGAGATTTTCAAGCCCAGCTCAAAAACATTGGGTACTTAGGCCACTGTTGTTATTATTACTATTATTATTTCCATTTCAGCTCAAAAAGTTGAGTTCTGGACTGATCCCCTCACCACCCCCCTTTATGACAACTATGAGTCTCTTGAAGGCCAGGAAGGACAGATTGGGGGGTGGGGCTCATCTGACGAGAGAGAGAGAGAGAGAGAGAGAGAGAGAGAGAGAGAGAGAGAGAGAGAGAGAGAGAGAGAGAGAGAGAGAGAGTACAGCTAGTCACTGATACTTCTGAACATGACATTGGCTGCATGTCAAAGCAATCTACTAAATGATTAGAGGAGAACATAGATTAGGTGTACAAAATTTGGTGAGAATGGCAAATAAGGACATCGAGAAATAAGAAAGGATATGAGAGACTGTTCTTATAAGAAACATTTATTCAGGGTTTGCTTCCTGCAGACAGGGCTTTGAACAATACCTTAAGGCGGACGGGTCATCCATCATAAACAGTTCAATGAAAAGCTCCTCAAGGTGAGCAGGATTTTACAGTAGCAGGGAGCAGAGAAATGCAGTTAATCAGGGAGAGTCTCAAAGTCTGTCACCTCCATGTCCTCCTTATCCCTAACCTCAGGAACACTCATTTAAGAAACTTCATAAAGTAAGGGCACCAGTATCCCTGCATAGGGATGTATGTTAATTGGTCTTATTTTAGTACAGAATACTGTGGGAAATTCTACATAAATTAAAAAATAAATCAAACAAGAAAATGTCTTCAAACTATATCCCAAGGCCACCATTACTGTACTATTCACATCACTAAAAAATAGCATGAGACTAAGCTAGCAACATGTACTGGAAAGTTTAATTTTCTTTTTTTTTAGGACGTCTGTGTGTGTGTGTGGGTGTGTGTTTAGAAGAACTAGGGTGCAGGCCAGAGGTGTTGGGGCTTGGGGTGAGAGGATTCACCAGAGACAGAGAAGGGAGCAGAACAGGCAGATCTATTGCAATACACTGCTGAGGGGAGCAGCCAGTAAGACCGGAGATGTCTGCCACGCCATGTGGGTTAGCTCCCTGGCTGGGGATTGAACTCATAACAGTGCTAGTGCTGAGACCCAACCCCTAGGCCACCATGGAAGCCCAGAAAATTAATTTTCAAAGCATGTCATAAAATGCTATGATGTAGTGCTGAAACAGCACTTCATCATCAGACTGCTTACCTCTCATACGCTCCATCAGGCTATACCAGCGTGAACCTCTATCACAAACAGCAATAAACACTCCTCATTCCATGCTCCATTTTCTGAGTGCCTGCCATGTGTGATAGGTACTGTATGTAGATCACCATATGTGACCATAGCAAGCCTGAGATGTCAGGATGATGAGAAAATGGCTGCTGGGATGGGTGTAGCATCTTCTTTAAGGTCTTAGACTTTACCAAAAAACAGAGGCAAAAATAAGATGCAGAAATATCTGAATGAAAAGACTGGTCTTCCCTGCCACATACCAACCCCAAGAAAACTTACAAGAAGCTAATCAATAGCAATCTTATTAATTCTATGATATCATCACTAAAAAAAGACAGTCTTCTTAATAGTTGGGTCAATAGCAACTTTTAGTCCTCTAGGTTAGAAAAATTCTCAACTAAAAAAATAATAAAATAAAACCAAAACAAACAAAAACCAGGAGCACTTTCAACATATACAAGATGAGATGAGATTTTAAATTTCTCAATCATCATATTCAAAATAACAAGACCACTACCTCTGATAAATTTCCATTTTCTATAGATGAGCTCTCTGTGACTCACAATAGAATCTTTGGGGAGTTTGCCCATTTTAATCAATGCAGCAGTCAGAGTGAGGAGGAAAAAGGAAACGGATCAGTATAGATATGTCTGTGATTAAATTAGGTTGACCCTCAAACTGAGAATAAGCCAGATTTATAAAGACTATTTATATTACTCCTTAAATCCTCTACTTTTCCAGGCAGCTTTTACCCCCATTACAAAAGAAGAAGCTTTCAGAACAACCCAGCCTCAATAAAGCATCCCTTAAATTCTTTTCCTATATACCTGATTTTATAGGAAATTTTGAAAATTATTATTTAATCAAAATGAAAACCCAAGAAGGAAGTAAGCAAGTACTGGAATAAAAGGAAGCTGCAAAATAACCCATAGAAGTAGTTATTTTTAAATAACCCCTGCATTTTTTAAATATTGCAGCACGTATAACATTCTCTCCCAGCTCCCCAGTTGCACTGCAATGATGGCCATTTGTAAATCATTTTTAATTGTCTTATTAAGCAGCTTAGTGTGCAGCAATCAAAAGCTTGTGGTGTTGTGAGACCTGGCATAGCCATCAGGCACGGATCAGCAGTCAGGATAATAGAAGATGCAGAATTATATAACCAGTTATGGTCAGCAGGGAAAGCAATTTTGAGAGAATGTGGTACATGGTTAGTTCTGAAGAGATGCTGATCTCAGACAATATGAAGCCTGACATTTTGGTTCCAGGGACTGGAAACCCCTCCCCACACATGCCCAGAATCAGCCATGTGCCATTTGATGACTGCACTGGGAAAAGCCAACTGTCAAAAGCAGTGATCTCTTTTCAAGGAGAAATTTCTCATGCAGTGCTCTAAATCATGACATCAAGACTCACAGAGCTGGCTCCAAAGGTTGGATGTTTGTGAGTGTGGAAATTCCCAGAAACTAGATCAGGAAGTTGGACTTTATGCTTTGATGAGAACATAGAAAAGTACATGAGAGTGGACTCTTTCTTTGAGACAAACTACAAGTGTAATTCTGTGAAGACAATTTTCTGAGGTGAATGCATCGCGTCTCAACTATGTGATTCACAGTTATGACATCTTTAGACCCAAAATAGATAAAATATTCCTTCTCATTCCTCTACAGATTAATTGTCTTACACTGCCCTAATGTATCACAGAGAAAAGCAGCCAACTTCTGAATTCATGATGATGCTTCTTTGGGCAGTGGCTGGAGCCAATTATCTATGGTCATCAAAGATCTGGGTAAGTACATGCTGAATTCCTAAATGAGGGATCCAATGAAATATCATGCTCTATAAAACACAGCTTGCTGGACAAAACATTTTCAACTCAATTATCAAGAGATTGGCTAAAATGAGAAATGTTCAAAGAAATAATTTATGTAATTAGTGGCAAGTTATTTTTAAGTACATTTAGATAATCCTGGCTTTATTGTTCCCATATTATATGCTGCAAAATAAATAATACACAATTTCCAGTTTTTCTTTTCTCCTGACATTCTAGCCATAGACAAACTATGCTAAATCCTTTTCACGTGCATTTAGCCTTATCCAGAGAAATAAAACAGAAAAATTTCATTAACGACACTATTGAGGGCTTTCCTGGTGGCTCAGAGCTTGATTTCAGTGCTATCACCTGAGGTCTGAGCTCAAGCCCTGCCTGGCCAGAGAGCTGACCTACATATGGCATAGAAGATTCTCTCCTGTGTTAACCACTGTTGCCCTCAGCAGTGTATTTCAATGAGTCCACCTGTTCTCCTCATTCTGTCTCTGGTGAATCCTCTCCCCCCCCTCCCCCCAATCTCTAGTCAAAATCCCAGTTCTACATACACAAAAAGACACTATTGGTCAAAACTTGTGAAAATCTTAGCATATTCATGGTTACTATGTATTTTTCCAAGTGATGACCCATTCATTTCTTTTAGCTTGAACTTCTGAAATAAGTTTAAACAGAGACATAGTTTATACAGTATCATTTGTAGAAAGCAGGAAGGAATAAAGGTGAACATAAGAGCAGGAATCCCACAAAGATTTCCCTTCTTATTTCTATAAGGGAATAACCACTTCCCACCCTGAAAAAGTACTTCTCTCTAAAGTCACAATCACTAAAAGAAGCTGTATAGAATCATACAAGATAATCATTACTTTTGTTCTTATGCTATTATTATTTTGTAGCAATAATTTTGGGACAAAGAATACTCTTTAAAAGGTAAAAGGGTATGATTTTATCCTAGTTATAACATTTTCTTCAGTTCATTAAATGGAAGAAATTGATTTGGCAGAACTAATTTTGTAATTAAAAAGCTTATCATGGTTTTCTGTAATGAGTTAAGTAAACAGACAGTAATTCAGTTATAATATTTACATAGTTCATACCAGGGGATGTCTGCTTACTGTGTTAAATATGGGGGAGTGACAAAGAGATCATTCAAAATAAGTATAAACAGTGTACCAAGGGTAAAGAGGAGTTCAGATGTGACAGGTTTCATTGCAATTCTTTTTTAAAAAGATTACTTATTGATGCATACAAGACCTATACAAATACAGGCCAGAGGGGTGTGTGTGTGTGGGGGGGGTGAGAGTATTCACCAGAGATAGAATGGGGAGCAAAACAGGCAGATCAACTGAGATACACTGCTGAGGGGAGCAGCAGGTAAGGCAGTTCACTGCAATTCTTTATGCTAGTTCCAGGTCAGGAAGAGCTATTTGCACCTCCCTTGGTAGAATAGATACTGTGGCCAGTGACTTCATTAAACTGTGGTCCTCAGGAACTCTGATTCTTCTCTCTTAAGAAGATAGGTAAGTAGTCTACCTGAAACTAAAATATACTAGGTTCACATTCCCATAAAAAGAGTTATTTCCTTATGACCCCAAACAATTCATTGGAAATACCTATTCAACTATACTTAGAGAATAATACAATGCCTGTTTCATGGAGCAGGGAAACAATAAAAATGAGGATGACAGATGATTAGGTAGCTGAAAGTAGATCCAGTCTCTGTGGAGGTAGACTGTGATTGCTCAAACGACTGTATCCGAAAGTCCTAGTAAGTTTAATTTTGCAAAAGAGCTCAAAGTAATATAAGTTACATCACCAACCAGGGGCTCTATTTGAAATATATTCTGAAGGTGAACCCATAAAAACTCATAACCCTGAATAACCAAATTCAAATGTTGATTCATAGTTAACTCAGAGAAAGAACGATAGAGAAACAGAAAAGTAAAGGCACAGAAGGGGTGGAGAGAATAGAAAAAAGAATGGAAGGGTAAAGGAAAGTAAATGGGGAAGGAATTGAAGGAGGTGAGGTGAAAAGGAAAGAGGAGGAAGGGGAGAAAAGAGAGGAAAGAAATCACTTTCCCAGTACCACAGCACTTTGTCATTAGATTTGGCATCTCAAGTAATGTTCAGATCCAACACTGCTTGTCTTAAAAATTAGGTGAACTCATTGCCTGTAGGTACTGTAGTTGCAGTTGGAAAGACCCCCTTTTAGTGTTACTATCTTGGGATAAACCACAGCAATCTAATTTTGTAGTTGAATCTTCAACTTGAATGTTGCTAGGTTTTGAACTATAATAAGAACTACCCTTATACACATCTTCTACTCTTTTTTTTTTTTTCCTCTACTCCATGGGATCCCATTTTTCCCGTGTGTTTATCATTATAGTCACTGCAAGCTAAGGGATCCCAGTGGCTTTCCTTAGTTATATGTATTGATCTTAATTAAACCTTATGTTGTTCAGAACCATGAACAGCTCCGTGCATCTTGAAGTAAGAGAATCTACAGACCTCAGGTTAGCTATGTCATTTTAATCATATATAGAGTGCAAAACAGACCAAAGCAAACACTTATCTTTGTTTAACTGACTTTCATCAGCTAGTAAATGGTATCATACACGTCTTTGTAGTCTAAAAGATATTTCAAAACACATATGACATCCAGCCACATTTGTTCTTTCAATCTTTTTAAATGGGACATTGTTAATTAAAATCAATTCAAATAATCATTACATGTCAAAGATAAGCCCTGTCAGGATATTTCAGCCTAGTGGAAATTATAGAATGTAAGTTTCTAGAGTATGGTATTCAGAAGGATATAAAACTCTTCCCAGTATTGATTTTATAAATATTTACTGAAATCTAATATGCTAGTTGTCACTGTTGAATAGGAATATGAAAGAAAAAAAAAAAACTTTTGAGTAATGCTCCACTAACCTTCTTTGCTCCCTTACGTTCCGGGCAAATTATGGTGCTATTTGAAAGAGAAAAGCTAATCTCCAGATACTGGTATCCAAATATATGCATAGTGTGCATAATGTGAAAGGAGGAATAAGAATATTACATTGAGTTATCAATGTACGTTGTGTGACTTAAAACTAGAGGTTAGTCCCTTTATCTATACACATAAATGAAGACTCCCTTGCACCATTACTCACAAATTCCCTTGCCAAAGATATACTATAATGTCTCTATGAGCATAGCTAAAAATTGGCTATTTGGAGAATATAAGGAATGATTATCCTGATTATAGAGTGGTTAGAGCTTTTCCCCATGCTCTTCTTCACCACTGTCTATTTGGCTCTGCCTTTTCTCCTTGTGCTGCATCAGCCTACAACCATGTGCCATCTGTCAGTTTCTGCCTAAAACACGTGAAGCCTCCTAAGTATCTAAGTATCATTTTAGATCCTATTTTTCAGGTTAAAAGCAGTAAATTGCAGATGGCAAGTGTTTTTTTTTTTTTTTTTTCCTTAAGATTACTGAAAGCTGGGGTAATTTTGTCGTGAGTCACATTAAAAAAAGAACAAGTGATGTTATACAGCACCTACTCAACATGAATATGTGCAAAGAACAGCCATCTATCCAGTCATCCATTCAGCAAAGGAGGATTTTGCTTTACTTTAAGGTGGCAGATTTTGGAGTGAGAGACTGCGTGTAGTTCAATGTGTCCTGTAAGCACAATCAGAAACCATGTGTGAAGATGCAGGTGAAAAAAACCAACAAAATTGATGGTACACCTAAAATGTGCCCAATTATGCTAGACACTACATGAAACAGACTCACCAAGGAATCTGGGCTGAGAACGGGCTAAAGTCATGGCAATGAAAATCTCAAAGACTAGATGGAGTTTGGATGAAGTTTTTGTTTGTTTGTTTGTTTTGTGTATGTTTGGTTCAATTTTCTGGGCTTAACACTTCCAGCTTCCACTGAACAATTAAAAATTTTAAAAGTTCTGAAAAACACATCATTTTCTTGTTTATATTTTGAAACAAGGAGACCATCCTCAATGCGTAATATCCTCACAGAGTAATATTAGGAAAGGGATTAAAGACTGATGAGGAAAAACTGTAAATCAGGAGACCAAGAGAGAAAAGGGTTACCCCAACTTTTCTCAGTTAGTTGTGGGAATTTTCTCCAAGTCATTTCACTCCACCAAGTCTCAGTAAGTTCCCACAAGGTTGGAGTAGATTACATTTTTGTTTCCTAGCAGCATTCTATCTTACAATCTATCTCATTTTACAGGATTTGATTTTGAAACCCCTAGTAGATGACATTTGAAGGTTTCTATTAAACTCCACAAACACTTAAAGTTACCCAAGAGTGGTTCTTCATTGTAGAGAACCTATGTCCTCAGTTCTCATTGTAAATATGATTGTGGCAAAGGAAATATATGGAAATTAATATAACTATTTAATTATGTATCAAAGCTGAGCAATGATGGATGATAATCATCTCATGACATAGTAAAGATGGGTACTAATTTGGGTAAGAACAAGAGACTTTTTATAAATAGCAATATTTTAAACTATGGGTTCCAATGAATATGTCTTTGTTTGGGTTACATCAGTAAAAACCTAGATAAAGTGAACTCATCGTAAGTATTTACAGCTTCCAAAGGATGTCTACCCCAAATTTCTCACAATAACTGCTTTAGCAATCAGTTGTACTGCTTTCAAGCAAATATATCAAAGTATTAACAATAATTTCTGTGCTTTAAAAAGTCTCAGGGTACCTTATCAGAGTCTTTCTTAGGTGATTTAAAGTGAATATTGATTCTGATTGTGGGGAAGTGAAAAATATAAACTTCCAAGACAAGGTTAATGCAGGGTAAAGTCTCCAGCCATAAAGGAGGGTAATGCCCCAATTGTGTGTCTGATAAGAGTGGAATAAGGAACTGAACACAGGACATCATAGGAGGAGGTAAAAAGTATTATCTTTTCAATATAACCAAATGCTTCATTAACAAAAGAAGGTCTACCTCCTAGAGGGACCTTCACCAAATTATACACCTTTTTCATCCTATCCTAAGCATAACAACATTTCTGAAATTATTATGCAAATAGGTAATTTCCAAGAGGCAAATGGTGAAAATTGATGTTTGTTAGGTTTCTTCAAAAACACCTTTCTCTTATACAATCTCAAGACTAAAATCTTTCTTAAGACCCTCCTTATAAGCTCCCCTTTGCATTTTCACTTCCCTCTTCTGTATCATCCTTCTCAGCGAAGTACACCAAGTTCCTTTACCAGTCCAAAAGGTTAGCATGAAAGGGGTGTTACTGATGTGAATTCTTAGTCTTTTATCCATCAAATGATGCACCTATTTACAGGGGCTCCAAAAGGTTCAGGAGTGTTTCCATACGTAGTGCTAGGGCAGCTTTTACAATCTAGGTGGGGTGTCTTTGAGTGTAGTACTTTCTGACTCTTACCATTCATAACGTGCAAATTGAGTATTTGCCATTTTTTGCTAACTGTACAAACACAAAAGTGAGATACACGATTAGTTTATGTTGGTTGGGAAAAAAGAAGCCCTTGAAATCATTGAAACCTCAGATTAGCCAAAATGCAGTCTGCTGCATGTTGTCCATTTACTTTGTGGTCACCACAGCTGTCTCAGGTCAGCTGGGTTGATAAAGCTCCACCCACCGCTCAAGTCACAGTGCTTGATTATCACCTTTGACACTATCCTTTGAGAAGATAAGTCTGATGGAAATTTAGTTTCAGTACTGAAATCAAAGTGAAAGCATTTATATGCATCTTAACAATGCCATTATTTTTCTACGTCATTATTATGCCTTGAAAATCAAAGGAGGTTTTATGAAGACCTAGAGGGTACTAGTCACGCCTTTAAGCAGAGAAAGAACCTTAGTTTAGGGAAAAAAAGCAATGGCAAGAACAATGGCTTCAGCAACAAGAGCAGATATCAGTTAATAGTAAAGTAAGTGGAAAAGTACCACAACTTTAGATAACCCCTACCATGATTCCTTAGCAGTAGCAATTTTCAAAGTAAGGTAATGTTATCTAATTACAATGATGGAGACATAGTGGTCACTATGGAAGGTTGTATGGAGTTTCCTCAGTCTACTAAAAATAGAGTTACCATATGACCCAGCAATCCCATTCCTAGGGATCTACCCAAAGGACACAAAAACACCAACCCAAAAAAATAGCTATTCCCCAATGTTCACTGAAGCACTATTTATAATAGGTAAGACCTGGAAACAACCCAAATGCCCAAAAGTAGATGAGTGGATCAAGAAGATGCAGTACCTATACACAATGGAATACTATTCAGTAATCAAAAATGATAAACTAAGGCCTTTTATAGAAACATGGGTGGAGCTAGAAGGAATTATACTCAGTGAAATGTCAGAATCCAACAGAAAAATATTGAATGGCTTCACTCTTAGGAGGAATGTAAAGGAACAACAACTAGCAAAATAATAATAAGAGCTCAAGGAAATGAACAATTACAACCAAAAACAAACAAACAAAAGACACAACAAGAACAAAAGGACAAAAACAAACCAAAGGGATCATGGGGGGGCAGGGGTGCAGGATAGAGACTGGGATGAGGGCAGAAAGAGTGCAAGTGTCTGAGGTGATGGGTGAAATGGTGGTGGGAATTCCCTGGGGACTACAAGTGATGTCAAACATAATTAAATAAATCTTAATAATAATAAAAATAAAGGAATCCTAAGGCAAAAAAAAAAAAAAAAAAACATTGAGGGAGACACTACTTGCATCCAATGGGAAAGTGCAGGAACACTGTCCTACCTCCAACAAAGCACAGGTCAATCATTTACAATGAAATGTACTGAGGCTGAGATATCCCACCATAAAGGAAATGGATGTGGGAATGAGGTAATGATAAAAGAGCACGGAGTGATATGCTGCTGGGGTCACTACTGCCAATTTTAAGATTTATTTATGTATGCATACAAGAGCTGGGGTACAGGCCAGAGGGACGGGAGGTGAGAGGATTCACCAGAGACAGAGCAGGGAGCAGAACAGGCAGACTGACTGAAACACACTGCTGAGGGGATCAGCAGGCAAGGCAGGAGAGGTCTGCTGCACCATGTGGGTCCCCTCCCTGGCTAGGAATGAACTCGTGCTGCAGTGGCTGCAGTTTGCTTCACAGTGCACTGCTTTAACCCGCTGTGCCACCAGGGAGGCCCACTGCTACCAATTTTAAACGCAGTCTTCTTCACCTGTGTTCTGTGGATTTCTGGAATGTTTTCTTTTCTCGCGCTACATGAAATCTTTTAGAACCATACTCCCTAATCTTTTTCATAGTCTTGTTAATGAAACAGAATTATGCTAAGGAATATAAGTAAAGTAATACTAAGGAAGGAAAGAAGGAAAGGAGGGGGGAGGGAGGGAGAAGGGAGGGAAAGAAAGGGGAGGGAGGAAGGGAAAGAAGAACGAAGGAAACAGGGAGGGAAGAAGGAAGGTCAAATACTCATTTGAAAAAAGAAAAAAAATAATATTCAATAGACACCTTCTCGTTGTGACTATATTTTTGTTTACCCTGCTTCCTGAAGCTATATCCAAGTTGTAAAATTAATCTTTCAATGGTACAGCAATGTCACAATGCCTGTCTTCATTTCAGTGAGGTAGAGGACTAACAACATACTTTCCAAAAATGATGACATATGACCCCTTACTGTACTTAACAACACTTTGTAAAATTCTGAGGTTATTTAGGAAAGGGTGAAGAGTCAGTCTCCAGAATCAGATTGTCTGATTTACTAGCAAAACAATCTTGTGGAACTAATACATTCCTTGTGAGCCTTCATTTCCACACTTGTAAAATGAGCGCTCTTACTGGCATTTGCATTCTAGAGCTTTTATGAGGACTGAATTAAAAGTCTTTGTTTAAAGCATTTCTGGATAATCATTTAGTAGTTTCTGTATTTGTTTTTTCTGGTCAATAAAAGGGAGATTGTCTTGAGGACCCAGAGCCATGTGGCTTGGCCAGGAGATGGCCTGTGGACAGAGGAAGAGTTACTCATGGAGTTTTGACCTTCTTCTTGGGGGGCAGATTATTGGAGTGGCCGTGCTTCTTGCTGCAGTCAACAAAACTGGGTGTGGCGAGCGTAGCATGTGCGGCTGATGTTCTTGATGTGCCGCCTGCATTTCTGGAGCAGCTGGTGGAGGGACGGCTGGGTGACGCCACTGCACAGGCACAGCACCAATGCAGGCAGACTCCTGAATGCTGTAGTCAGAGGGCTCCACCATCCTCCAGCTATTACCAGTAAAATCAGACACTGCAGGCCAGCCTTGTCTTGGATTCTGGCTTTGACCTTCTCAGTGGTGTCACGGGGCTCGACCTCCAGGGTGATTGTCTTGCTCTTGGTCTTCATAGCCACCTGCATCTCTGTCTGCTGCTGCTGCTGCGGCAGCCTTCTGGCCGAATGATAAAGAGTTTTTATGGTTGTTTATTATTTCCAGCAAAGACTCTGGCATAAGAAAATAAGCTCCTTATTCTTTTAATGAAAAAACTTAACAAAGGATTTTTTTTTGCAAAAATTAAAAGATACAAAGCCCAAGCAATTTTGTCCCATTATTGAAAACATCCATGGATGAAGATAAAATCTTCATGTTCCATCAGAGTAGATGAATACCCCAATCTTTGTGGCTATTATGTTTGCTATGTTAAATGAGCTGAGGTCATAATGAAGAAAACACTAAATCACACCAAATCACGCATATGCAAAATTAACTTTTAAGTTTGCTTTCAATGCTTATATCCTCATAGAGAAAACTTTACTTACAGGTTTTCAAAACTTTTAAAAACGTGTTAATGTCTCCCTTTTGCTTCTTGCTTTACTTTTTAAATATTTTTTTATGGGGCTTCCCTGGTGGCGCAGTGGGTTGGGCAACGCACTGTGGAGCAAACCGCAGCCACTGCAGCACGAGTTCGATCCCTGCTGCCGGTCAGGGAGGGGACCCACATGGCGTGGCAGACCTCTCCTGCTGTGCCCGCTGCTCCCCTCAGCA
>JAGFMF010011747.1:4147454-4180056 GCA_019455555.1 Galemys pyrenaicus | reverse complement strand
TCTGTGGTGAATCCTCTCACCCCCCACACCTCTGGCCTGTACCCCAGTGCTTGTATGCATAAATAAATAAATCTTTAAAAAAAAATAAAATAAAATAAATATTTTTTTAGGAGAGTAGGCCTTGATTTTTGGCAGGCTGCAATATATAGCTAAAATATCATACCATATTTTTTCTTATTGTTCTTATTTTTACCATTATATTTTATTTATGAAAAGTGATACTTTCCATTTACCTTGGGGTTATATATTTTGCTTTTAAAATAAATGCATTTATTTTTAAGTAAAAGAAGTCAACTTAGAGAAAGCTACTAAATAAATAATAGTACTGGGTGATAGATGTATATGACAATAGGGAAGTATTCAAATGACATGGGCATAGAAAATGTTACATGAACCTGTTTCATTGCTCATCTTTGAATGAGAACTCAAGTCACATAAATTACGTGGGTTTTTATATAGTCTGTATTTTGTCTTATCATTTCACTTAATATTTAACCAAAGGATACAGGGGAGATTCATAATATTTGGAAGCTAAGTACATTTTGTGGTTTGCAAGCACCTCGTGTTACAGCCCTCCAGCTTCAGATTTCTTTTGTCTAGATTTAGGTGGATGTTCACCATACAAGAGTGAAGCAAGGGTGCCCCATGTGACACCAATTTTCTGTGATGACCACGAAAAAGTCCAGAACTTGACAATGAATAGGAAGCCACAACCTCCTGAATGAAAGATAACCTGTAAGTGGCCTCTTGAACTTTGTACACTCACAAGAAACCCATGAGAGAGTATGAAGAGAGAATGAAAACGTGTCCAGAAATTTAACTTTCTGCAGATTTTTGGCTGGTCTGCCTATAGGTCAAAGAATGAAGATTCAGTTCTACAAAATGAAAGTTAAGGAGTTTTAATGGCATATACAAAGTTGGGTTGCCCACACAAAAATCACAACACAATTAATTTAATGATAATGGAGTCTATTTATGTTATGTCTTAGAATCTAGACAGCCCTTTTGCGGCATTATCTTTTGCGGTCTCATGATGTAGGCAGGGCAGGTATGATGGCAATTTTACAGATGAGAAAACTGCAAGCTAGAGAGGTTAAATGAGTTCCAGAAAGGCCAAGACACATCTCAAAACATCTACAGTGGCCTGGCAGGTACCATAAATGTGTGAATAAGCTTGCCATAATAAAACAGGGAGCAAAGGGATCTAGAACAAATGCAAAAACAGATAACCCACCAGAAAACATTATATAATTTCAAATCCACAAAAACATGTTGCTAAGCAGTACACTTGTAGGGCAGATGTCACTCTTAGGAAATCAATTCATTCCTGGTAGACAGTGGAATTGGGGCTAATATCCTAACTTTGTTAAATCTATTGAATACCTATCAGAAGCTCTTTCTGTTACGTAAGTTCTGCCCTCTGAATGTTTACATGGCAAGGGGAGCATTGATCACAAGTCTACTAGGTATGGTGATGCAGGTTGTGCTTCGCATGCTGCAGAAGAGCCAGTCGTATCCCAGATGAAATGAGTTGAGTTGTGCAATGCGCAGTTGCCTCTAAATCAGTCTGGTTTACAGGTATAGAAAATATAAAATAACCAAGCAATATAAGTGGCTTCAGTGAGCCCTACATGCTGGAGAAGTCAACTGCGAAAGATCAGAGAGATGACTGGTGAGTTCTCTGCCAAGAAAAGATGTCAGAGAATTTAGCTACATGTTACTCTAAGATACACTCACAACCAGAGAATCAGTGGGGAGCTAACCTGGGTTCGGATTTTCTTTATGGTAATCTTTCACTAAAATTGATTGAGACACTTCAGTTGAAAGATCCCAATACAAGGATCTTACTGATATATTACTAAATATTTACATAAAAGATTGATGGGTGGAGCTAATACCAGGTTAGGAAATTCATGCTCAAGCCCCCTGGGGATATTTGAGTATTGTTCTGCCCCACTCCCTCTCCCTCTTCCCCTCCTCTTCATTCTCCTCTTCCTCATCACCATCATCACCACTGAATAGATTATCTTTGAAGTCTGCTGCTTTCTAGTAGCCTTACTTCTTTAAGTACATATGTAACCATATTTCTAAATCTGCCATCTTCCTTTTTTTTTCAAATAAAGGAAGGCAATCTAACTTGGATTTCAAAAATCATTTTACAAAGAGGTAGAAATGTTTTGTAAATGGCTGTATTTAAATAGCCTTAGTTTGACACTGAGGTTAGGGTCTGAAAAGTCATTTAATATAGCACATGTCTGTGAGATAATCAGTTTGCAAGAAGATAAATTTTTCTGGCAAATGAAAACTGTGCCCTGGGAACTCATACTCTATCTCCCTGCCCATCTTCCCAAATCAGGAAAGGTTTCAAATCACAATGTTAATCGTCTTTCTCAATGGCATTGGTGTGTGAACCCTCAAGTTTTAAGGCTAGTTTAACACAGGAAAATGAGAAAAAGTTTAAGTGAGATCAAGAGGAATATGTAAGCCTACAGCTTAATTTCAGTGTCCTCTACCCTTCTCCACATATAACATTCACATTGCACTTTTTATGCAAAACTTCCTGACATTGTCTCTTACCCACATAGGTGAAGTTGTATGGGAGTCTGTATTTGAATGAAGGTGGTGGCAGGGCATTGTTCATGGTAACTCCAAGCTGATTCAAAACAAGTGCACTAAGATGAAGAGAATGTGAGATTCAGAGAAGGGATTTTAACAGTGCATATCACAAGATAATGCGATCTAAGATAGTTGTTACCTGTCCCCAGCTACTTGACTACAAATAAAGTTCAAAAACATTCTATCCCAGCATTTAGCACAAATGACTGCTCACTGAAAGAAAGAAGAGTACAATGTCTGTAGAAAACCACTGCTTAAAATAGCAAGAAATCAGACCCAGATGCAGAATATAGAAAAATCATAGTGGTTAAAGAAAAAAAGTTGACGATAAAATATGCCTAATTATTAACACTTGCTTTGGGAGAATGGAAGTAATTTCTATCATTTTCTTTATTCCTCATGTTTAAAAATTATAATGAGAACATTTTACTTTTATAGTATAAAAACATAAAACAATGTTTTTGGAAAGAAAAAAAAAGTATGCTGGCTTCCAAATGTTGCAAATTAGAAAAGTAATGTGGCATAAATTCATTAACACAGTGGAGGGATTTAATGCTGAGTCTGGACTAGTTTTCTCAGTCACCAAGAAGCTGCTGACACATCATGGTAGCTGAATCTACCTTGAAGGACCTCACAAACTGGTGAGATTCCCATCTCTCCAAGGCCAGCTTCCCTGAGTCCCTGCCTTAGTCTCATATGAGCTGGCATTGGGTATACTACCTTATTTTGCTCAGTTGCAACAGTGTACCTGGTTCCCAGAATACACCAACCCCACTCAACTGGAGAGAACAGTGCAGACAGGGCCCAGCTGCACGCGCTCTGGTGGGCAGATGGGTTTCTAAGCACTCCCCAAGCACAGTTCTGCCACTGAGACAAGACAAGCTTGCTGGGGTTTCCACAGCTGGCAAATGAACCCTAAGGATGAGACGTGTTCTGTTCTGGGACTTGACTCCGAGGATGCCCCCTAAGGCAATGATGGACAGTGAGTGACAGGGCAGGAGGTCTGATGACACAAGAGGAGCCTGTGACTTTTCAAAAGTCTTAAGACTTTCCAAGTCCTAAGCTAGAGGTTTGCCTCCCCCACGAGGCAAATGGCATCACTCACATGATCGGGCTTAACAGACTGTCACCTCCAGTCAAGGCGCTATCAGATACTAACATCTATCAATCAAGTCTCTGTTCCTGTCTATTTGGTAAAATTTTTAAACTAATACATAGCTTCTATTCATTAACACCAGAACTTAAAATTCTTTCTGAAAGTGACCATATTTTTAAACACCAGGATGCTCAGGGGAATAGTTTCCTTTTCATGGAGACAGGAAACCCCTCAAAAACTAGTGCATCTTGCCTTTCCATGACACGCCACTGGTGGCCTGTGTCCCTGGGCTGGAATCTGGGGCTTCTGTTGACTGACTGGCTCTCCTAGTGGCAGCTATATGGCTTCTGCCTTCATTCAAATAATCAGCGCTACAGATTATTTTGATTTTTGAATAAAGTTTTAAATTGTGTAATTGATTTAGTTTGTCTTACTGGATCTTATCCTGCTTTTGTATTTAAAGAGGCTATAATTTCATTTAATTTTCCTTTTTGGCCTAATTGGGGTAATGGCATCTGCAGAGAATCATCAGTCTTTATTTTTAGCTCATGTGGCAGTTCTCCTGGGGGGGTGGCTCAATCTCCTTGGTAGCCAGGTCAGATGGCAGCCCCACACGGAAGGAAGGTAGAGACTGGGACTAAAACTGAAAGTGTGAAGTGGTGGCTTTGATTATAACGCAAGGAGTCGTTGGCACCTTCCTCAGCATGTCATTCTGTTTGGGAACATGTCCAGGAATCACTTGGGGGCGACAGTCACATCTTCTCTCACCCTCACTCACCCACTGAGAAAAGAGGGTTAGGCAAGTGCTGAGCTTGCTGCCAGCCCCCTCTGCCACACCCCCTCCACACACACACACTTTTACTGCAGGGAGAGCTGAGAGCAGAGGTGGTAGGGAAGAAGTGGGGAGCAGGACGGAAGCCGAGAAAGCTATTGGCAAGCACCAAAGTGAAAAAATACATCATTTTTATTTTATTCCTTTCAGGCGTTGGAACTCACCTTGATTAATAGCAGAACCAGTATTCACATTGTTTTCTCAGGCCTACTTTTCCTCCCCCTTCTCTTCCTACTTATTGTCTCCCCCCTATTAGCCATCACAGGAAGACAGTCTTTAAAACTTCTTTCATGTTCCTTATCCAATATGTAAATACCACGGGCCAGCCTGGGGGTGGTGACACCAAGTCAGGCGGTGCAGACTGCAAACAGAACTTGAGCTCTCTGAACCCCAGCTTGACCCCTCATAAAGTTTCTTGCCAATTCCTGTGGTGCTGATTTCCCAAGGTTTTATGAGACTCACATTCGGTGATGCTTACAAAAACACTTGTGAATGTAGAGTGCATTATCATCAAAAAGAATGTGAAGTTTTTATGTGCTAATGCAGCCAAGGCAGGGAAGGTACTGAGATACTGAGCAGGCAGGTGGGGTGGGGGGGGGGGGAGGAAACACAGGGGGCAGGATTTTAGGGTTCTTGTGTTTTACTTTTAAGGTAGTGATTTCTGTTAGCAAAGTAGAGGTGGCATCTGCATAGCAAAGGGACCTTCCTCCCTGCACCCATCCCTGCAAAGATGCCTCTTTGCCTTTCCTCTCAAGAGGGACAATGGGACATTTCTCACAGGAAGCAAGGGGCTCCTGCTTCTGGAGACGCTGGGCAACTTTGGAGAGATCTTCCCCTTCAATTCCTTTTGAAAGGTATCACTAACCAAATGATACAAGAAGCAAGACTCAGAGCCATACGTCTTCACTAGAAATCAGTCACAAGTTAAAAAGCATACACCACCCCGCCCCCAGTTAAACCCGGACAACGTTAAACAGGGTGCTATGAAAATGAGGCTCTCCCATGACCCCAACTTCTCAGTGTTAGCCTTGCAGCCTTCATGCCACCATCTCCACCCCTCCCAAGCGATGGCATGCAGTCACTAAACTACGAAGATACTCCTCATTTGTCAGCAGGCTGTTAAATTGCTACTCTGAGCAAATTTACATAGGAATGACTAAGACACTCAGAAAACAAGAAGGGAATCGCCACAAAGAGCAGCATCAGTGTCTAACTTCATCTCCCAGAGCTGCTGGCTTCTGAGCAGTCAGTGTGGGGTTACTAGGAAGGGAGAAAGAAGAAACTACAAGTGGGAACAGGAAAAATTAGTCAGGGCTCCCTAAGCTGCTCCCACTTGTGTGCGCCACTTGGACGCATTTGCATTTAAATCTGGCTTTAGCTAATGCGTTGGCCCTTTCCTAGTGCACTCCCTCTCTCCCTCATACATTTTTCTGCTGTTCCCCCTCCCACATAATGGGAAAGACTCTGCTCTTAATTAGAGTTTCACACCCATCATCAAAGGTTAATTGCTCAGTTGTCTCTGCTCCTCTCGGTCTCTGCAGTCGCTGGAGCTCACTGGTGTTCAACTTACAGCAGTGTTCAGTTAAGTGTGTCGGAGGAAGTCTCCCCAGGCCCAGTCCTCCACCCGCTGTGTTCCTAAGGGCTGGGTGGAGGGAGGGGAGAAATGGCAGCATTTCATCATTCCTTCTAGTGCAGATGACCTTCTCTCTCTTTCCTGGTGTCCAGATGAGCTTCCTGGTCAGACAAGTCTTTCTGGAGACTGTCCAGGGAGATCACTTCAACATTGCTGATTTGAATTCCTCTCTCTTTGTAGGATTAGATGGCAGCCTCAGTTTGCTGGGCTGATAGTTCTGCTGTCTATTCAAGGTTTGCAGGGAGCAGCCCTTTCGTCTCCCTTCTACTCCCTTCCCCTCTCCCCACTCCTGCTTCTGAGTCTGCTCACCAAAGCCTTTCAGTTCCCATGGCTATCACCTCCCCAAAGTCCACTCCTGTTAACTCCACACTCCAGGAAAGTGAAGCGCTTTCCTTCTTATGTTGTCAAATCAGATGTCCTAATTCTACTAGAATGAAAATAAAAGTGAATGTCCATTCCCATGGATTTCCTATCTGTCAATTTGAATTTACCATTTTGCTTCCAATGAATAAAATACCCTCTTCTTTCCTATACACATCAAAATCCAGATCATTCTTTAATAACTATATCAATCTTTCCTCCTATGTTGGTGTTGTCTGGCTACCTAGACTCATAATGTTGTACTTTTCCATAGTGACTTAGAGCACAGTCTCTGGGGTTCAACCGCCTCTGTTTGAATTTTGACTCTACCACTTATTAACTAACCATGAGACAATAAGCAAGCTCTTTGATAGCTCTGAGTTACCATTTCTTCATCAGCAAAAATTGAGAGAGTCATTTACATTATGAAGTTATGAGAATTAAATGAAATAAATGTACCTAAAATAATTGCCATGATGAAAACTCAATAATGTTAAATGTTGTGGCTGCTACTTTGTCTCACTTATACTACCTAGCTTAATGACCAGACACAAAGTAGAACTAGAATATTTGTTGTTTGTTTGCATAGAGAGAGAATCATTCCCAGATTTATGACCTGATAAATTCCTCACTCTCTTCAATCCAACAGAGAACCTAAGTGTTCAAAGACAGAAGACTAAATGAGGAAAATGTGGTCTATAGTTACTAAGCATACTATTCAGCTGAAAGAATGATGAAATGCTGCCATTTACAGCAAAATGGAGGGCGCTCCAGGAAACGGTGTAGTAAAGCTAATCAGATGTTAAAGACAAACACTAGGTATTTACATTTTAGATGACTCAAAAAGAAAAATACTTATAAAAACTAGTGCACATGTAATAGGGTCATCCCAGGAAAAGGGGAAGTTCCAAAATCCTGGTTCCGCCCTAAGTAGGTAGAGTTGAAGAGATAAAGAAGATTTCTGCAGAGAAGAGAGAAGGAAGAAAAGAAAATGGAAAACAGCAAGGAGACCTGGAGGAGGCACATGGAGCAGAAGGACATATAAAAAAAAAACTGTGCTTGCTTTTTGGTCTTGGACTGGTTGGAACAAATGTGGGTAAAAAACCCTTGGGGAAGTTAACAATGGCAGCTGTCATCTTAATTTTAATTTTGCTCTTTAACTCCCAGATTTGTCTGACTCTTTCTGACCCTTTTCTATGGGTCTCTATTAAAAGGTCCTTTAAATGTGTGGCAGGTTTTTAGGCCTTGCTTTAAGCCAATCCTATTTGGCTGGACTGTTACCCTCAAGGAGATGGGTAACTTTAAATACTTAACTTAGTAACTATATTCTTTGTTCTTTCTTTATTGTGCCCTAGTTGTATTAAAGTTCCTTTCCATTAAAAGTTTTATGTGTTTGTCTTAATGCAGCGAAGAGCAAAACCCATTCAAAAAAGGCAGGCTTGGGAGTTCTGGGTGCTCCTCTCCCTGCCCTGTAACAGACACTAAAAATGAAGTGACATTTTGGTGGTTAAGAGGGAGGATTGGGGACAAAATGGTCAAAGGGGTAGAAGGGATGGTGGTGGGAAATGAAAAAAAGAATGCTACCCATTCAAAGATAATGAAGTTGTAGAAAAATATTTGATTATGTACAATGTAATGTTATTTTTTAAAACTATAGATTATTGTTTAGATTCATGAATATACATCTAAATGTTAATAAAAATTTCCTTGAGTGGTAAGATTATTCTTTCTACATTGTGGATCATAATTTTTTAAGCAAAATTATCTTTATGAAATCTAGGATAGTTGATAGGCTGTTTATAGGTGATGGTCTAAGAAAGTCTCATGTAGACAAAGCCTTCCGATTCATGTGCACATGACTGATTTAAGTGTTAAAACCAAAACCAGGAAAGGAGAAAAATTCTCGGGAAAATGGGATTATACCACCAAGTTCTGCTGCATGGATATAAGTAGGAAATTCAAAAGAAATCCTTGTGAAGATTGTATTCTGGAAATATGAGGCCCGTAACATGACAGAAAAGCTATTAGTAATTCCCAGTGAATGCAGGTCCATGTGTGCGTTGTAAGATATGCATGAGATGAATGAGGCAACTTCTCCTGGAAAGAGTGAATTTTGGAATCACGGGTAAGAACTGTGCTTCTAGCCTTCATTAGTTGTATGAACTTAAGCCAGAGAAGTAACCATTCTAGCCTGTTTCCTCATCTGTAACATTTGAAGAAACGTCACTAAAACTAGTGATAACTAGCAACATGGAGGTATATTTGGCTAACTTCTTGCCCTCAAGGCATGTGATATCAAAAGATAGTTTGGGACTACAAAACAAATGATATTCATTAATGCTTAATTAAAACATAATGAATATGCAAGTGCAAAGGTGATGTGGTCTAATATGAAACGGTCACATTTTAATTTCTGCTTATTGCAAGCTGAGGAGGTAATTGAGAGTTGCCATAGGACACAGTACCATAATACAATTGCAAAAGTAAAGACACAACATTTTACTTGTGAAGAAGACCTGCCTGGATGTTTCTACAATCATTTGAGGCTTATTACAAAAATGATTTAGCATGCAAATATGTTCCTGTGGGTTTTAAAAAGTTCATTAAAAACGTCACAACATTTTGTAGGAATTACATCATTCATAACATTCCATCACCCAGGAAGTGAAAAATAACACCTTTACTATTTCACCTGTTCTGAGTATCAGTATGAGCGGGTTGTAGAACTAAACTGGATGTGAATTTTGGTCTCTGATGCTGAGGTTAGGCCTGAGGTCTTTCAATAAAAAGTTTTAAAACAGAAAGGAAGAAAGAAAGATTATTTTTAAATGACCCAAGGGAAATTTTAGAAAAAGATCTAAAGATACAAAATTGTAGTTATGTCCTTTACCCAAATAACCACATATGAATCAAGACTCCATATAGATTAAGGCACATGGCTGCCTTATGTATCTCAATGACTGTACTAAATGTGCACAAAATACTCAAGAGAACTCTAAAATTGTGCCCCTTGATGAGTAGACAGGGCTTTCGATTTAAATGATTCATCTAAAAAGAGTCTCCCACACAGGAAATTGCATGAGACTTAATTCATTTGCCTAAAAAGGATAAAGGATTGACTCAAGCCAAGGAGAATTCAAACATCAATTCTCTAGGCTTTATGATAGAAATTTCTAATAACCTAATTTTTAGATCATAAGTCCATTAACTCTTGCTAAGATTTTCAAATGATAAGGAAAGATGGAGAAGGGAAGAAAAATGTGAGGGGAGGTAGGGAGGGAGGGAGGGAGGGAAAGAAGGAGGGAGGGAAGAAAAGTAGAAAGGAAGAGGGATAAAAGAAGCAAGAAAATAAACCACCATAGTAATAACATATTCCTAGCTCAGGAAAAAAGTAAAGTCATTAAAACTATAGGGGTCAAAAAAATTCTATGCTTCCAAGACTGACTCAAAGGGAGACCATTTCAGTAAAAGCATCATTGACTTGGTATCTTAACAGTTCCATAACAGTTCCTTTACTCAATGCAATACCTCACATCACAAGTTTTCTTGTAGAGAAAGAGTTACCCATGTGGCAGGAGTGATAATTCAGAGCAATATGGAGATGGAGATGGAAAACATATTGACAAGCAACTTATTTTTGATAAGGCTTCTGAAACTTCTGACATGACTTGGGGAACAATTCAAGACTGTTTAAACTTAAACATGAACAGTCATCCCTTGTTCATTCCTCCTTCACTGCTAGATGGGAAACCTCCTCCCATCAAAGCATACTAAGACCCCAAAAACCTCGAGCAAAATAAACTTCAGTAGACAAGGAAGTTGATGAATGTGTGATTTAGACTTATAATGATGCCATAAAGGAAATGGCACTTATACTGAAATTGAGAGTGCAGGCCTAACTTAATGTCATTTCAGTGTTGGCCAAACAAAGTTTCAAGGCTAGATTTTGCCCAAAGAGAAACCACTTTGAAATTTATTCAGGAGAAAATGAACCCAAGTTTTGTCTACTAAGAGGATGAATGTTTGAAAAGGTAAGGAACCTTCTGATATCTCTATAAATTATGAGGAAATATTTTTATCACTGCAAGCATTGAGAAGTTCTTTTTCTTTTACCATTTAGCCTTTATGAGTTCAAATTCATTTCCTTTGAACACAGAAAACACACATACACACAAAATGAAATACTGAAGCCTTTAGTAGAAAAACAAAAAATACCTGTTTATTCTCTGTCTGTAGAGAGATGCACTTCAATAGAAACACAGAACTGCCTATAGAAATATCTGCATGAGCTCCTTACACCTGTATCTCACTAACACAAATAATCACATATGGAGAAATACCGCTTTTAGAAATAAGATAAAAACTCTTTATCTAATAGGTAAAATTAATGAAATCTTCCCAGAAAAGGTGAACAAGATCTTGAGGCAATCAGCCAGCTGATGTTTATTCTAAATATAGACAGAAGTCTACCTGCCGTCAAGGGGAAGAGAATGAATTGTTTTCCCATAATGGTGTTTTCTTTTCAATCAATTTCCCTTCAAGCTTGATTTAAGAAGGCACTGTGTCAGAACCTCTGCCTGGTGGGTGGAATCTGGGACAGTCCCCCATCAAAGGTGTAAATTATGAGAGGTAAACCCACCGAGTTCAATGTACTCACTGCAAAGCCCCTTCCTACTCACTCACTCACTCACTCTTTTCCATTTTTGTATTTGTAGCACTGGAAAAAGCTCACTGGAGCCAAAATGAAAGGCTGACATAAGCCAAAGCATTGGAACTGCAACAACAAAAAATCACCTCTTAGCATTTTTCCCAATGGTCATATGTAAATTTAAATTCAAACCAATTCATCAAAATATGTGTAAAGTTCTATTTTATGTCAGACACCAAAGTTTTGGATATTTACAAGATGAGTGACTGCCTTTGCCTTCAAGGAACTCACAGTCAAGGGAAAAAAGTGCTAAAATACATTTAAGGATTTTTATAATTACTCTTATATGAAAATGCATGTCTACTGTAACAATTATGGCAAAGGAATATAAAGTATTCTTATCACTAAATCTATTCTTCATTGAAAAGGGTCTTATAATATTTTCTATTTTAGAGATAGCAACAGCTATCCACTCATCTACCTAAACTAGTTTTCAGTCTTATTCATTTCACTTATTCTGTATATTTTTCAAGTGCTAAACCCTACTGAATATATCCACAGTGTTTTCTGACATATGTTCCCTGTTTTCACAGTCACAATCCTAGACTCAGTCCTTACCACTTCACTCTGGAAATTCTGCAATAGTTTGACTGCAGAATCGATCATGGCCATTATTTAATCGTGCAACTGCCAGGGTTATCTTTTCAAAATACAAAACTGGTCACAACACAAGCCTTCCTAAAAACATCTATTGCAGGTCAGATGCCAACACACCAACTACAAATTTGTTCATCTCATACACAGGGCACTTCACAGTTGGATAAAAACCACTTTTGTCAGTTCAGCCATCCTGGATCAGTCACTGTTTCTTGTTCATTTATAACTCTATTCAAATGCCTTCACCAGTCTGAAAGTGGCCATTCTACCAAAGCCCTTCTATCTGTTCTTTTCCACTGAACAAAGTTTATCCATCAGTTAATATTGAATTTAAATGACATTCTCATTCAGGGGATTCCTTGAACCCAGGAATTATTTTTTCTTCTTTATGTGTGCTCACATAGTAATGTATATATGATTTATTATGTACTGTTATAATTCAATTATTGATATTCTCAATAAATGTTGATGAAAGTTAAGTCAAGGGAAATTGCTTTGTTTCTGTCACTTTTATAAGATTACATTAAAAAGAATATGCTGAATATACACAACAGTTTGAGGACCTCAGTAGAGGTTATTGAACCTATACTTTGACTAGCATTTCAGGTAAAATGCATTTAAAATTATTAAACTAGTGCACGACCTGTAAGACAAAGCATGGGTTCAAGATCAGGGAGAAAATATAAGAAAGGGGCCTCCCTGGTGGCGCAGTGGGTTAAGCAACGCACTATGAAGCAAACCGCAACCACTGCAGCACGAGTCCGATCCCTGCTGCTGGCCAGGGAGGGAGGGGACCCACATGGTGCGGCAGACCTCTCCTGCTGTGCCTGCTGCTCCCCTCAGCAGTGTACTTCTGTTGATCTGCCTGTTCTGCTCCCTGCTCTCTGTGGTGGATCCTCTCACCCCCCACACCTCTGGCCTGTACCCCAGTGCTTGTATACATAAATAAATAAATCTTTAAAAAAATAGAGAACTGGCGTCTCCTTTCTTTTCTTAAATTTATTTATTTGTTTTATTGAGATAATGCTGGTTTACAATGTTGTTTGTGATTCTCCTTTATGTTCATGGAAGAATTTCAGAAAAAAAAAAAAATCCTCACTGTTTTAGAATTTGCCGTAAAAGCACAAGTGCTGGCCTAAACGACTTCCTAGTTCAATGCTTTGAAGATGGTCACTAATCCTGAGACCTGATATAAGTCAAGTAAGCACCTAGCCTCCCTTAATCTCAGTTTTCTTTTAATAAAGTGGGGATTAAATTATTTGTCCTAAAAACATCAAGAGGATGTAGAAAGGATCAAAGTGTAATAACTGCAATAGCTAACATTTATTGAGTTTTCACAAGAAAGCAGACACAGTTCTAAGTGTATCCCATAAATAACCTCATTTATTAGTGACATGAAGGAGCAGGCAATAGCAAGATGGAACAGAGGGGCAATTATTGACAGAAGAATAGGAGAGAAAAGCAAAGATTCTTGGATAAAGTAGGTACCATCTACTTCTAAATCAATAGAGAGCTTGACTCTTCTCAGGCCCTGCGGTGGTTGTAGGATTCTACCACTGGGATGAATTCTGTTGCTTTATCATTTATTATTTAGCCCCAGTGCTGAGGAAGGACTGTCCAATATGGAAAGCATCGATAAAGCTGACAAACGTGCCTGCTGCATTTGTGTGGAAGTGTGTTTGCTACATCTTACACAATGGTTGGTTTTTCTTCTACCATTCAGTGTTTTTTAGTTTAATGTGCTTATTCTTTCAAACATGCGCAATATATAGACACGAACATAATAAAACATATGCATTTTTGTGTGTGATTTTGTGACTTATATCTGTGGGTTTATATTTTCATTCAGGGCATAAAATAAAAACACACATATTGAAATGTTAAATACCGAGGACAAGTTAGGTATTAGTAATAACAACATGGTTTTAGTTACTGAAATAAGTTGCCCAAATAGAGTTAAAACAGAAAAAATTAAATACCAATTTTCTTATATCCCATGCATTTTCCATAGATAAAGTTCCTTCCTGTGAAGCAGTTTTCTCTTTCTAAAGATTTATTTATTTATGCCTACAAAAGCTGGGGTACAGGCCATAGTCACGGGAGGGGAGAGGATTCACCAGAGACAGAGTGGGGAACAGAACAGGCAGATCCACTGAAATACACTGCTTGAGGGGAGCAGCGGGCGAGGCAGGAGAGGTCTGCTGTGCCATGTGGGTCCCATCCCTGGGCAGGGATCAAACTCACGCTGCTGTGCAGTGGATGCTTCACAGTGCAGCACTCAACCCCCTGTACCACCAGGAAGACCCCTATGTAGCAGTTTTCTTTATTGCACTTTATTTTTTAAAATATAGACTGGTAATAAAGATTGCTTAACTTCACTCTCTCTCACACACACACACACACACGTGATAAAAACGGCTGCAACCTGGCAGCCTATGGTTAAAGAGAATCATTACCCACTTATACATAAGAGTGATAATGGGAGTGATCCAATATTAAAAATCCAATATAAAAAATTAAAAATAGTCTCTCCATAGGGGAGGACATTCTTGCTGGGTAGATAAACAGAAAACATCTCCAATTGCTCGTGAAAGGCCAGGGAAGGGACATGTTCTCCAAATCTCTCAAACCCATACACTTTCCCTCAAACATACAAGGATAGTGTATTAAAACGCCAAGTAGCTCAAGATTGTCGGTTCTAGCAAGCATCTTATGTTCAACCCAAGAATCCACCATTAATTTTTCAATTCTGTGAGATAAAGACTATGCAAAAATTATTTTTTCATGGCATTTTTATGGCCTGTTTCCCCTGTCTCCAATCCAAGGAGTGTGAAGAGTCAGAAATGAATAGATAATGGAACAAATGGATTTGGTTTGAATGACAATTTTACTGTCTTTTTAAAGATGACACAAATAAAGCTTTCAAATATGAACAAAGGAGCTTTTGTTCACATCATTTCCTGTGCTTCCATTGCCAATTATATATATATATATGAGAGAGAGAGAGAGAGAGACCGACAGACAGATAAGACTGAGAGAAAGCATTTGTATGACTCATATTTTCAAGAAAGCCTCTTGATATGCAGTCTTGACAGAATTTAATGTTGGAGGTAGAGTTAAATAATTGTAATATTGATTTCTTCAATTTTTAGGTCAATCAGATTTTACCAAAACTCTCAAGAAATTTAGCCTCGATTACTGGAAATTCTTGGAAATTTAGTCATCAATAGAGAACTTTCAAAAATAATGTGCATTTTGCTATGATCTGAAGGAGAAGTAAAGACACACATAGCAGATTAGGAGCTTGGGAGCAGCACCTCTGAGATTTCTAGATACTCATTTTGATAGTTGTTACCTTATAGACTAGGCATAACACTTTAACTGCATGATTTCATACTCAGGATGGCATGAGAATAACATTTTATTTATAAACTTAATTGCTACAAGTGAAATATGTAAAGTCTCCATCTGGAATATGAATGGCATGATACATTAGGCCCCTTCCTTTTCTCACACAGATTATGAAACGCCATCAAGTGACAGCATAGGTGCAGACAGATGGACACATAGGTATCTGTAACTTGCTGACTCTGACAAAGGAATCAAAGTGTATGTGACCAGAGAGCACTTACTCTAAAATGACCTGATCTACAGTCTTTCATTTTTGAAAGTCACTAGATGACTAGAGAGCTACCCAGTCACCCCTGCACCACTCGAACTATACACATGCTCAAAGACTGTTGAACAGTTATGTCTACAAGGCCCAATGTTCACATTTTAATTCTGCCGTTACTTATCCAAAGGTACAAATCAGGAAGCACTGGCAAAGTCATTGGCCTGAAAAGTGAGGAAGAATTATGAAATTGTAAGGTGAGAAAAACTCTGAGAAGATAGATGTTCTACCTACAGATTTGTCAGTAAATCATCCCTCAGCATCCTTTAGCTGCTCTTAAGGAGATGCACTCTTAGAGGGCTTTGTCTAATTGCATATGCTTTGTGGGGAGTTCCATGGCTCTCCTAACTCTCACCAACTTTTGGTGGTGGGAAGATATAGGCAGTGTTTTGAACTTAGGTTGCTGTTTTGCAATATCAATTTTGCTTCATTTTTTCAGATCATTTACATATATATAGAACTACTTTTGTCCTGATGTTTCAGACAAGTTCTAATTTCTGTCATTACCTTCTGCCTCCTCAAGTTCCCTAATGATTTTAGCAAGATCTACAGACATCCATTTTCTGTCCAACACTGCAGTAATTGATGACTTTGGTTGAGTTCTTGGTCCTATAAATCCCAATTAGATAATGGCCTTAGTATTTAGCCCACAACATCTCACACTTCTGCCATACCCTATCTTCCCAAATCACTCTACTACACAGCATTTTTTAAACTTATTTTAATTAATTTATTTTTTCTTACATTTACTTTCTCTTCTAGGTATAATCCCCATAGAATTTCCACCACCAGTTCACCCATACACCATCATCATTGTCCCTTCACAGCATCTATTTTCAATGACCCTAGTGCCTTCCTGAGTACAGGAGTCATGATATTGAGAAAAAGATGAAACACATTAAAACTTTGCCCCTAGGCCCATGTTTTATTCAGAGAATTCTTTCTATTTAAGAGAATATCATTAAGAGAATCATTTATTAGTATTTTATAGATTTTTTTTTTTTTTCAAAATATCTGCTTAGCAATGCATTTTTGCTTCTTAAAATGTTTCCTCTGTTTTCTGTAGGATAATCTAGGGAATGGCCTCCTGGTATAAAATACGATATGGCAAAAGACTGGTTTCCTCCAATGACAATGAAATACCTAAGAAGACTTCCAAGGGAAAAGATCTCATGATATCTTTCTGATCGAGCCTTTTAAAGGACTTTGGTTATCACTCATCTTGTGTTAGGCCCTGCTCTCAGAAGAAAAATTCTATCCTGAAATAGGGAAAAGAATAAAAGAATTTAACTTAACACACAAATTTAATATTTCTGCTATCCCATAGATACCCTGGCAAAACCACTAAACCTCTCTCTAAGAAATGGGTTAATGAATAAATATCTTACAAGGTATTTGTGGAAGGACAGGAGAAAATAAATATGAAAGCACTATGCTAAAACTGTAAAGTACTAGAGAAGTCTGAATTATTTGATTAGAACCAGTTTATATAACTCAAATTTGTTATTACTTACTCTTCAAAAGTAGCTGAATTTAATATTACTTGAAGTGCTCTGTGTGAGTTGTTCAAATTTCTAGACATTTGTGTTATGTCTCGGGTTTCCAGGTGGAGTGTATGTGTATTGCTTTTCATAATTGATTCATAGAAAAGTGCTAGCATTACAGAGGCAGAGTGAAGAAGCACTTGCTGTTTCAACAGTACATAGTTACTCGGATGACAAGCAAATTCTGCATGGACAGAATGCTTTCCTGTCACCTTCCTCCAGAGGAAGTCCTAAATACTCCAGAAAAAAAAAAAAAAAATATGGAGAGAAGCTGGGGCCTGAGTGAAGACCCACCTATTGAGATAGTTGCAACAGTGTGAGAACTTCAGTTTGTGTCCTCTCTCCAACCAGAGTATATGCAAAAAAAACCATAGAAACAAAAGAAATATTTCTTACGTCATTGGGGAAATATTTGCACCCATTCCTAGGCCTCATGGTCATCAAAGTGTCTTGGAGATTAAGGCAGACTAATTAGTAGTCCAAGTTTTCCAGTCCCATTTTTTGTGTATAGTCTTGGATGGATCTTTTCCACATCCCAACCCCTAGCATTTCACGAGAGTACCAGGAATCAAGCTTCGGGAATAGAATTCTCCAACTATATTTTATTTTGTGTTTTACGGTGTTCATTTTTGCCTTTATATCCTTAAGAATTCCTTTGTCTGACCTCACATTATAAACATGAAATAGCTTACAATTCTATTTGTCAGTGACATTTCCATAAAGGTGGTGTTGGGGTGGGGGGTAGTAATCCTGTTCTAATCTTGCTATGTAAGGCACTGGAGGTCCCTAGGGAACATATTACTGACTCTCAAGTTTGTATTTATGAAGCTCTTTTCTCCTTTCATCAGCTCTTATCGGGACTCTGTGATGCTCTAGGCACCTTGGCCCCACTGTGAAAGAAACAGGCCTAGATTCAGCAATTGTAACAACTGTGAACATAATGAATTTATTTGTGATTCACTGGGCCCTGTTCTCCAAATCCTATTATCTTTTAATCCATTCAGCTTCTTCTAATGGATTTCCCTTTCTTACATGCTAATTACTATAGGAAACCCAGGAGTCTGGAGAATAAACCTTACCACTTACTCCTTTTGAGTGCTTACAAAGTTGGTCATTAAAGGGAGAAAAAGGAAGTAGGAGACTGCAAATGATTTCTGTAGAGGACAATATAAGTGTGGTCCCACACCTTGACCTTGAGCTATGACCTGTCCTATTTGGTCAAGGTTCCTGGGAAAGACAATTGCACATGGGCCAGAGAGCACCAATGACATGTGTCGAAGGACTAGCAGGGACATTGTGGCATTTGGGGATATCACAGAAGCCACAATCACTGACACCTTCCTATAATTTTTTTGGGGGGGGGATCTTATTCATTCTTAAATTTTGTGCCTCTGGAAACAGCCCATTTGAAATAAAGACTCTTACCCTGCTTTATGGCTAGAAATTCAACTCTAGAGAGGAACTGGTGACTGTACCATTGGAGAAAAAAAAAAAAAAAGACAATCAGATATTATATGATAAGGAGAGTAAAAAGGAGCAGGAGGAGGTGGATAATGGGTGCTGGGTAGTTATAAGAAAACAGAATAGTATAGCGCAGAGGAATAGCTCTAACTTTGAATATAGCTCTGGTATTATATTGAGGTTTGGCCAATGATGAGCTGTGTGATTTTGAGGAACAGACGCCATCTGTGAACTTGTCTTCTTATTCATAAATCTTACCTCCCAAGAACTAAATGGAATAACTTATGTATGTCATCTTTATAAATAAAGTATTTCTGAAAATAATGGCTAGTGTTTATTTAAATATTGAATTTAATGATGACTCATTTGCATTAATAATTCAAAGCAGAATCACCAATTGTCTTTTTGACAATTGTTTTCTTTTTTTAAAAGGGTGGGGGGTACCGGATACTGGGGATTGCAAAATATATGTTCACAGTTCTCTGTTACTCCTGTATCTCAAAGATCTGGACATTCACATCAAAGTCAGCCTGAAAGTTACCTTAGTAAATTGTTTTAGTGAGCCCCTAGAGGACAGGGATAATAATACCACTTTTCATTTATATTGTGCCATCTTTCTTAATACCTACGACTTTATTTTAGCTTCTAAATCTCCCCGGGGGAGATCAATAGGATTTATTTGAATAATTATTATTCTCATCACATTTATATATGGAGAAATATGGGGAGGAGAGGTTTTGTGACTTTGCTGAAGTCAAAAAGTGTTGGAGGTGAGAATAAAAGTCAGTTGTCTCCTTCCTAGGTTCTTTATGTTTCCATGACTACAAATACATCATACCACATATAACTAAGTAAATCTTTGGGTAACCACGCATTATCCATATCAAATACCTCCCATATGCCTTTCCATTGTGTCTCAACTACTTATACACAGGCGAGATGAATGAATATTACCAGTGCTACTTTAGCCTACACTAGACATCCTGAAGCAAAGACTTTTATAACCAGTTCTAACCTTGGCCAACAGCACAAGGAAGAGTCAACAAATGCTAGTGAAATAATTAAAATTTCAAATTTATCGAGAATAGGGAATAAGTCTGGACAGTAAAAACAGAATTTTTTTTTTATTCTCAGAGATTTTGTTCTCATTTCTGCTAATGGATAACTTGAAGAAAGACAATAAAACTCATTGAAACTTGTTTTAATTATCTCTAAATGGACATGATATTCTTTTATAATTTTCTCAAAAGGACACTTTGAAAATGGGGGAACAATAAAGTGTCTGGAATTTTCTGGGTATAGCAACACAGAAATCAAGTAACTGCTGGTTCTCAAGAGCCTCAAAGCAGCTGCACTTGCTCTATGGAAGGAGGAGGACAGCGTTATATAACATGGCAACTGCCCGGATGGTCCATTTCTAAAAAGAGCCCCACAGAAGTACGGGCTAGCCTTGTTCTAAAGCACTGGCAAGCCTTTGTTCTTCCTTTTAACTGAAATTAAATTGCTGCTTGAAGAACTAAGGATATATTTAGAAGACAGTCTCTACACAATTTTTGTGTGTTCTTTAAAGTTTCCTAATTGAGAATCATATTCCATGGGAGTATAAAGAATTGGGAAATGAACAGGAAGCCTATAGTAAAAAAAATCATAAACTTTCTGACCTTTTCTATATTTTCTTTCCACAACAAATGCATAGCTGACCTTTTCTATTTGCTGACAGTATGTCCTCCCCATCCAACCCATTTAGATTTTTTTCAAATTGCCCACAGCAAACACACTTAAATTCATTAAATATTTAATGTGAAACATGTGCAACACTACTTTGAATTTGATACTCAAAATTCCAGCAAGAGGATAAAGGGAAAATACCATGAGTGTGATGATATTGGAACATTTACTGAGTGTGCAGATGTAGAATTAGGAGACTACTAGTGGTCACACCTATTTATTCTTTCAGGAAATAAGGTACTTGTTAAGGCTCCAATATAAACGAATATACATCTTGAAAGAAAGTTTTAAAGAGACATACACACATACACACTCTATCTTCAAGGAGATAATCAGCATGTAAAAATGAGAGTTAGATAAACAGATACTTTTTCTCTTATAAACTTTCATAATAAAATCTGATCAATGTAATCTGCCAGAAAGAGAGGGCATTCAATGTTGTCCCAATCCACAAGTAGGTTCAAGCCAGTGTGGTCTGGACTGACAAAGCACGAAACATCTAGAGGGACTAAACAGGTGAGGAAGTAGGGGTGATGCAAGAGATGAGTCAAGGTAGAACCACCCAGACAAGACAAAGGAACAATGAGAAACAACTCATTCCTTCACCAAGAGAAAAGACTTAGCTCCACCTGAGCTGGTGTCAGTCAATGCATCTGATTTCCTTAAACAATAATCAAGATATTTTATATGGAAATTTTGATGAAATCTGTTAGTGTAGTGGACACTGATGTGCTGCCCAGGTCTCCCTGCCCACGCTGCCAGGAGGGCTGAACACACAGAGCCACCAGTAGTCAGACCCTTTGCGATTGGCATCAGGTATAAAACCCCTCACCCAAGACCTTGCTCTTCCCAGGGCGGGCACGTCAATGACTTCTTGATCTTGGTCCAAGACAGGATAATCTGAAAAGCCATTTTAGGCCCATTGGACATTTTGAGGTTACTTTTTTGCTGGACCTGCACCAAAACTCAACTTCTCCCTCTCCACATTTGTATTTTCTGCCCCTCTTCCCCAGGCCCTCTCTCTCAGCTGATAATTCCCTGGGATCTCTAAGCATCACATGGTCCACACTAAACTCCATCCAGACGCGATCCCTAAAGAAGTCAACCTGCAACTCTTAATAACATCATAACTTACTTTATTTCATTTTAATATTAATAGCATGGTGGAAACCAAACAAAACCAATGCCAATAAATATCTGACCTAAGTCAACAAACAATTTAGGTCAGTGTTCACCAACGGGGCTATAAGGCAATGCAAATATACAATTTGAATATTTCAGGTGCTGCATTAAAAAAGTAAGAAGAAACAGATAAATTTAATAGTATAGTGTATTTAATCCAATATATTTAAAATACTACCATTTCAAAATGTAATGAAAGTTTTTAATTATTAATGATATTTTACAGTCTACTTCCCATATTAAATATTCAAAATCTGGTGTGGATCTAATATTTATAATACATCTTAATTCAGACTAAATTTGTATTAGAAATATATGGTCTACATAGAATCATGAAATTCATAAAAAGAAATGTAATTTCATATGTTAAAGTTGTTTACACATACTTAAATGTTTTTCAATGACTGAATTGAGCATGTATCTTTAAATTAAATTTATTAAAATGACATTGAATTAAACATTCTAAATCTCAGTTACACTAACCACATTTCAAATGTTCAATAGCTAAGTATGACCTGTGGCTAGTGGCTTCTATGTTGGACATCGGTATCTACTAAACTGCTATGTTTTTAAGCCTGGGGAATACTGTTGAACAGGACAACTGGAAATATTTTACTCAAGATTTTTACATCCTAATGGAGAAAGATCCAATTTATTAATTGGCAAATAAATAAAACAAATATTCATGGTAGTGCTAAGGAAATGGCATAGGGCATTGTGACAGGACAAGATAGGATCAGTGAGTCACTTTGGCTGTGGTGGGCAAGAAGGGCTTTTCTGAGAAGTGTGCCCTGAGTTGAGATGTACAAGATGAAAAGGAGTAGCCAGCTGAAGATCTCAGGAAAGAGTATACAATTAGTGCTTTTTTTGTAATAATGTACGTACTTACAGACTTATCAAATTTAAAATTGTCCTTACACATACATGTTGTAGCCTGATTACCGTGTATTTTTGAATAAGGTTTTCACAGTAGGCTTTCTAGGAGCTGCATGGAATTCTGATATGCCCACGGGATTGTATGATGCATGGAAAAGGCAGCTACTTTATGTGCTTCAACCAAGAGTTTAGAAAAACCACTGCTCAAATTTAAAGTTTTCCCAAATGTATGAAATGATGCAATGATATGTTGGCTAATTTCCTAGTCTTGGATTACTCCAAAGGTCACCTTCCTTATATTTGTATTTCTCACTGGAAACTTCCTTTTAGACAGAACAAGGGTAAGATGATCACATACATAAGAGTACATGTTAGCCGGGGATGTCTCACCAGGTGTCGGTGTACAGGAATGATTATTTACAGAGTCCTGTCTTACCCTTCAAGGTATTTGGATATGAAGGTAAACTATCTGGGCACTCTACATGGTAGTCCACTGTTTGCACTGGGAAGCTAGAGGTTAATTCTGGTAGCTCTCTGGGACAAGCAAGAACACACATGGGCATTCTCGACCTTGTGTGCTTCCAGGGAGTTCCCATCTGCCAGAGATTAAAGCTAAAAAATGGAAACTAGGCTCACAGTGATTTCAAGCACTACAACTCACTCGCATGCAGGGAAACACTGTCTCAGAGCATGCCCACCTGCCCCTGGCTACCTTGCTGACCTCATCAGCAAAGAGAGCTTCTTGATTTCACGATGCCTGACAGCAGGCTCTGAAGACTCCTGGCTGTTTTGATTCTACATTTACCTATCATTGCATTTAACTTGGCTTTACTTTTTGTTCCTCACCTAAAGCAGTCAGCACGACCCTTTGGGCACCGTGTTCAGAGCTGAAGTGATCAATACCAGTTTCAAGTAACACAGAACAGCCCCGGGACCTGCACGGAGCTGGAAGCAGGACTTCTGCTTGGAGCCAGGCGTTACCTTTTCAAGGGAGAAGGTGTGTTGTTCATGCAGTGATACAGGGTGTGTGGGAGGCTATCCAGGCATCCGATGACACCGACTAGGCCCTTAAGACACAATTTAAAGATAGTTAAAAAACCAAGAGCTCCTCTTTCCCAAAGCAGAGGGCACTAAGGATGAGCAGAACAAACCTTGCAAAGAAGACACACTGTTTTTTGTTTTGTTTTTTTTTTTACTGGTTGAAATGCACCTTTATCCATATAAGACTTTGTCATGTTCATTCTTTGTACACCCACTTTAAGCATAACTGCCACTGAAAATCTTCTCCAACTTACATTCTAACCTGACAGACAAAACTGACTTCTCCTGTCCACTTCCACAGCCCCAAGGACATCTTATTAGAAATAACACCAAACATTTTCAATTGCATACTCTCTGTCTAGAGTCCAAGCACCTTGACAGAGGAACAGTTTCCTATCCATCTCCACTGTCTTATCAAGCACCTGGCATGCAGTAGTCACTCAATAACTGTCTCTAAATTTAATTGAAACCCACACATACTGACGCATTTATTTCCCATTGTTAAGGGAAGGAGTGAATAACTGGGTGAATTACAGCACTTTTATAGGGCTGTTTTATTATATAGCTATTTTCTAACAGACAGTTCTAAACTCTACATGAGAGATTCAATTTACGGGAAAAAAATGGAAAATTGGAAAACTAATCTTGACAGTAACCACTGGGCTGACTGATGGACAAGGCACATGGGTTCTTTTTTGCTACAAAGGTGCATGTGCTCCTGTGTGCACACATGTGCGCAGACATGCAAACGCACACAGAACCATTGAGCTGTAGACCCATCTGGAGGGAGAGTGGCAGATCAGAGGGATTTTCCCTGAGGGAATCTACCCTCTCACTGGCATCCTAAATAAAGGCAAATTACTGCACTCATCATACTTGTTTCTGCGCTTGGCAGGTGATGGTGTAAGCTGAAGACACAGTGAGAAAGACATTAATGTCTCTTCAGTGGTGAACTTCATCGCTGAAAATTAGATGTGCATTACTTCCATGTAATTATCTTAGAGTCACTCCTGACTTGGAAACAGAAACAGGTGAAAAATAGACACTTTAAACCATAAAGCCGCCTTTTGAATAAAATGGATGTAGCTTTTGGATCAGATTTTTAGAAGTCTAAGAATCTCCTTGGTGAGAGTTTAAAGAAGTGAGGTAATTTAACACTGATTACAAAAAGTCTGATATGACATCTGGTGTGCAAACATACATACATACACACACACAAGAACATACACATGTATCTATCACTTTGTAAATAATTGTAAGAAAATGAATGATCAACACTGCTAATAACTGACCATGTGTTAAATCTACGTGCTGCATATTCCAAGTAAAAAGCTATTTCTACTCCATATGACTTACGCTAATACTGGGTCCATCTTTGTAACAGAGATATTTGTCTTTACCAAAGAAAAATAAATCTAAAAGGATGTGGGAGCCCAGAGATCCATGGTGGAGGATTTGGTGCACTTTGGTGGTAGGGCAAGGTGATAGTAGAGATCTGAAGAGGTGTGGACCTATTCTCCTGAATCATATATGGTATTGTAAACCAATGGCACCTCAGTTAAAAAACAACAACAACAAATGGGCCTCCCTGGTGGCGCAGTGGGTTAAGCAATGCATGATGAAGCAAACCGCAGCCAGTACAGCACAAGTTCGATCCCTGCTGCCGGCCAGGGAGGGGACCCTTATGGCACAGCGGACTTCTCCTGCTGTGCCTACTGCTCCCCTCAGCAGTGTGTTTAAGTAGATCTGCCTGTTCTGCTCCCTGCTCTCTGTGGTGAATCCTCTCACCCCCCCACCTCTGGCCTGTACCCCAATGCTTGTATGCATAAATAAATAAATCTTTAAAAAAAAAACAACAACAACAAAATGAAATTTTGACGTTAAAAAATAGCTATTCTCAATCCTTTTACTTGTATATTTCACTTGGTATGTGGACATTGGAACACTAGCTGAATCAGCATTCTGTGCTGTGGAACCAGAGTTCCAATGTGAAGAAATTCTTCAAGTATTTGTGCTTGTTAATCGTGCTACCATTCGTTCCAAGTCAGCCAAAGTCAGAACATGCCTCTGGCCAGTTTCTTTCAGTCAAGCTTCCCTCAGGCAGCTGTGATGCATCCTGGCACTCCTCAAAATGTCAGAGAACTCCCATCCATCCCTGTATGCTATTCATTATTCTGTTTCCTCTCCCAGTGCCCCAAACTCCTGGAAAACTATGCTAACAACCAAAATGAAAATTTCTCATTGTCTCTGTGGTGACCACCTGCACATATTTGTCAGCCATCCCAGGTCAAATACACAGAGGCACCAATATCCAGAGGCATCACAGGACAAAAAGCCACCATGGAATGAACAGGCCAGCAGAGATGTAAATAAATGATACTGTCTTAGTACTTACTAACCTAGGAACTAAGTTTGTGACATGGTGTGTGAAAGTGACAAAATGAAAAATACTGAACACACATATACACAAAGGCAGGCCTCACTGTCCATGGTTCTAGATGCATGGAATTCAGTTACCATGAACTAGTTAATAACTCCAGTGTCCTAATATCAGGGTTTAAATTTCAGTTACTACTGTGAGTACTTGCTTGAAGATTGTTGCAAATTCTTCAGTCTACAGTTGCTACAAGAATTAAGATGTAATCATGATCCAAGGTCAATCACAATAGTCCTTTCAAAAATCTGTCAATGAGTGGCTAAGCAACTGTTATTTAATTCATCTCCAGATAGCAAAACCTGTAAGAAGTTACCTTTCTTTCTCCTGGTGATACACCTGTGTAACATGTCACAAAAGTAGATAATCCAAAAAGAGAATGAGTCAATAAGGAAACAGGAGATGATAATGCCAAAAGTGAAATTAGAGTTGGGCATAAAGGGAGAAATAGATGGCCATGTGCTGGGTTGACAACACCATACTGACAAATGGAAGTCATGAAGCAGGCTATAGGACGCGGTGTGCTGCCAAAAGAGCAAGATCCTGGCCTTTTTATTCTTAGAATGATCATAGAGCATCAGTTGTGTGGGGAAGGAAAACAAAGAGAAAAGGGAGGATGAAACTAGAAAAAGTGCTCTGTCATCTACAGTAGCTGGGGTCATGAGTCTGTCCCCACAAGCACGTCTCATCTGCTTGATGACTCAGTATTGTGATCGAGATCAAGCCCTAGATCTCCAGCCATGGCTTCAATCTGATCAACAAGGCATTCCACTGAAGAACTTCTGGGGTTCCTTGTCCTTGGTCCTTGAGCATTCCTCGTCATACCTCATGATGTATGTTAGGGGTACTTTTATGCTTTGGTCATCAGCTCTCCCCAACATCCCCACTTCCAGGTCATACCTCATGATGCATAGCATTTCCAGAGTGATCAAGCTTTCTGCTCTTGTGGATCTGAAAGGCACCTTGCAAAGTTTGGCTCCTGTGACTGACTGGCCAGGCAGTTTTAACTCTGTATAGGATAGAGAACTGCAGGTACCAAAAATAGTGGCTGAACAGGCAGCTTAGCATTAGCCGAACCACAGCCACAAAAAGATTGAGACTTGCCATTCAAGGAGGGCTAGAATGTTTACTAGAAAGCTCCTTCTGAAATCTGTTTGATTTTTCACATAAGTCAGCACTCACTCTTCATATCAGGAAGAAGCATGGTTCCTTCTTGATTTATATCAAATCAATGAGCTCACAATCCTGCAATTTTAGGACACACATATCAACATGGCTGAAGGCATCTGAGAACAAACTCTCTCAGATGTCTTGAAAAGCCATTCAGAATACAGTCCTGCTCTCACTCTGGATCCAATGCCCTTACAATGATGGCTCTAAAGCAGTTAAAAGCATCACTTGCTACAACAATAGTGGAATGCTTTTTTTCTGACACTGTTTTGAAAGATCTATGGGCCCATATACCCCGGGAATTGTGTCTCCTTGTAGCTGCCTTCTCTACAATGCTCACAGAGGAGAGGTCATGAATAGAACTCAAGTGACAAGCCTTTTACTATTAATTTTCTCCCCAGAGAGTAATGTAATGAAATAGAAATATGATATAGTCAGATTATCTAGAATCCCCTTCATTTTAATGGGAAAACATGGGCACAAAAGTAAAATATCCCCTAAAGGGTAGGCCATGTTTGAAGTTGCATTAATTTGTTATGTATACAACACCTAGCACAACTGTTGAATGAAACATACATTTACTTCCTGCTGGAAATTTTTCTCTCATTATTTAAAAATATCAACATGCTTACATTCTCATTACAGAAATAAAGGTTGGATAATATAAAAATATTAAAATACTAAACGATAATAAAAATATTAATACTAAAGAAGATAAATCAATTTCAGAGTAGGTCTTTTCAGGCTTTTCTCCAGGGGGATATAGTTAATGAATATATTCTTATACTCTACCAGCTTTTCTATAATCTCTTTTTTCTTTAAGCCCTTAAATATGACTTAAATTTACAGTATACTGACAATCTGGATATTAATCATAAGTGGGAATCGACAGTTTCAGAAAATTTATCTGAAGTTATATACCGTTTATCTCAGAAGAAAATCAGTGTGAATTCTTGTCCTTAGAAAGATATATATTTTCTAGCTTTGTTATTACTTAATGTGCTAATAACAGGAACACTCTCACCATTGTTAATGCTCAAGCATGTGTGCATTTCTTCTGGTTTCATGTCCTGGACTAGGAAATAATCTCTGTCTGTCTAGAGTGTCAATTGCTTCCAAAACACAAGCATGTGCCCAAAAATATCAAAACAAGTGCTAAAAGTACAACAAGCCCATTTCAATTAATTCTACTGGCCAGCAGGTAGTAACTAGAACACTAGAAGGATTGATAATTTGACAACAAAATTACTTATTTATTTTGTTGTTGATTAAAATAAGTCTATAAAAGTTCATAGAGATGCTCAGAAATGCTAATGTATATTATACATAGTTACAATAATACAAAAGAAATATAAATATAATAAAATCGAATTGTTATTTCAATAAGGGGGTACTAAAATATAGTTGTACATATTTTGTATTAGATTTTACTTAGGTGCCTGTTTTTAAAATATTGGTGTAGGCATGTCACTGTTGGATGAGGATAGATAGCAATGAATAAAAGTGACAGGAAATACATCAGTCTTGGAAGAAAAGGAGGCTTAGCAAAAGCAGAGGAGGTTGGTTCATTTACTGTCATGAAGAGTATCTTTTAAAAAGCTTCACACCTAATAACCTGGTAGGAAGCTACTCATCAATACAGTCCAAGATGACACGTTACTCTAACAAGCTAAGGAGAAATAACTACTCAGATTAACCCTCATCTCTTGGGAGATAAAACTGCCAGATGGTCTAAGGCTTTAAAAAAGATGTTTATAAGAATACATGTTTTTAATAATGTTAAGCGAAGTACAATGTCTAATAATGAACTCAGTTAATATACTGTCGTCAAGGGTAACTTTAAAAACATTATTTTTGGAAAGCGAAGTTGCAAGAAAAATTTAGACTTTTGCGAAGCCAATTATATCTTGACACAATAAATGAATTTGATAATAAAAAAAAAATCTCAGAATGTTAGCCAACAGCTCCGATTTAATTAATCTTGAGAAGCAACTATTACTTAATAGTCAGGTGTTAATATGTAATCCTAAAAATGGTAAAACAAGTACAGAGATGATAATCAAATGAATCAAACTTATAATTTACTATAGATTTAAGTTTACATGTGATGTTTATGTTTTTAAGCTGTATTAAAGTATTTGAAATATTTCAAAGAATCACCTAGGGAAAACAAACTCCTTATATTTGTATAAACAAATGAGTCCATTGTAACAAATCTGGTTATGCTGCCACCACAGACAGCTCAATGGATTAAGACAATAAATGTCTGTGCTTGTCTCCTGTGGGTGGACAAGTCACTATTGTGTAGCTACCATCCCACTCCAGGGGCCCATGTTGGGGGCTGAACACTATGTGAAGACAGCTGGTAGCCTCTGGAAGGTCTTATAGCCACACTTAAATATGTGCCCTAAAAGAGCGCAGGTCATTTTCCCTTCTCAATGCATTAAACAGAAATGATCATGAAGCCCCACTCAATCCAGTTAATTTCAGTAAGTAAAAGCCTAGTGTGGCTAGAACATGAAAATTCATTTAATGAACTTTGTTTTTCTCTCGGAACTTCATGAGCAAAATCAGGCTAAAAACCCTGTGTCATCTGAACAAATGACACCAGTTCAGAGACAAGGGCAAGGCTTTGATAAGGAATGAGACACTAGATGAGGATGACTTGCATTCTTGCTGGCATGGAACTCACCATCTCAATACTGAAGGTCAAAGACTCAGCCTCAGTCAGCTAGACCTCCTTTCCCTAAAATGTGCGCCCCACATTTTGAGCTAGTTTTGCTTCACTGCTCAAGTAAATCCAAAGACAGAATTCACTACCATCACTGCCTGCACATCCCTACTCCACCCCATGAAATCTCTTGTCCTCTGGGCATACAGGTATTAGTATCACTTCTTCTGGGCCTAGCCCAGATCCTGGAGAGAACATTTCTCTGTCAATCCAACAATGACTTTTTCTTGTTTTCCTTTTCTTCAGGGCTCACCTTGAGAGGAAGTGTCTCCTTCAATCTGTCTGAAGCTGACAGGTTAATAACTGGATTCTGACAAATGCAGGAAGAGACACCCAGCCTGAAACACATATTCTGCTTGCTACTAGCCCTTCCCTAGCCCCACATGGCTGCTATTTCTACTCTCACATCCGTATGTATAGTTTTAAACCTGCTAGCTCAAAATTTATTTTTTTTAAAGATTCATTTATTTAAGCATACAAGAGCTGGGGTACAAGCCAGAGTTGCAGGAGGTAAGAGGGTCCACCAGAGACAGAGTGGGGAGCAGAACAGGCAGATCAACTGAAATATACTGCTGAGGGCAGCAGTGGGCAAGACAGGAAAGGTCTGCTGTGCCATGTGGGTCCCCTATACAGGGGAATGGGAGCACACCTCAAAAAGGAAAATCCATGGGATAAAATCCTTTAAGGACAGCAAATGATAATTTTAAAGCACCTAGAATCAGGACACGATCATGTGTTCGAAGTTCTTTTTAGCAACTTAGTAGTAAACTATAAGTATGTTTTTATGATCAATACCACTTCTATTTTAGCAATTACAGAAAAAGGAAAGGCAATATGTACCCTTCTGTGGGCACCATATTTCCATCTAAGTCTGTCTCTACATGTAGACTATTATAGGCCAAAAAAAGTGTCTTGAAATCATTTATGGGATGTGTGGAATTACAGAGAGAAATGTACAGTAAGGAATATAAAGAAACATATAGATGACATGGTGTGTATGGGCAGATATATACTTCTATAAATCCATATGTGTGATATATATGTACATATATATCATATATATATCATCATAAAGGACAAACTTTCAGAAATACATGACTTCTAACAAATATTACCAGAATTTAAATTCTTGGCTAAGGATCAGGTCTTGTTCCCTAATCTATCTCCAATTCATAGAAAGTTGCCTACAACAGAGTAAACACTAATTTTGAATGAATAATATCTGAACTTTCCAAGAGATAATGGTGTGCAAATTATTACCAAAATCAATTATTTCTGCTCTTCAATAAGAAGTGGCACCAGGTGTGGTATGACAAGGAGTTGCAGAAAGACTGGAAATGCATAGAATAAAAGAGGATGGAAGGCTGAGGATAATAAAGTTTTGAAATTCACCACTACCATGCTCATCTTCCTAGAAATCATTGTGTTTCCATCCTGGTATATATTTGGCTGTTCCTTAATTAAATATCATGAAGACAAAGATATGGGTTGATATCTTCATGACAAGGGAGTAAAAACAAAGTCTCCTGAGCTTCTGAACTATTGCACATGTAATGATGGTTTCTTGGTACCTCTGACTTGCCTCGATTAGAGACTCAAACACACCAGAGAAATGTCATGAAGGAGAACCTAGTAGGGCATCACCCCATCGGTGTCAGTGATGAAACAATATATATTCCATAAAGGAGGAAGGTTTCCTAGTTTTTAAAATGAAGCAGCCGTTCCCTCTAGGACTGCGGCCAAGCCTCACCCATCCCTGCCTCCTAGGAATCTTGAACATGCAAACAGTAACTAAGCCGGAGCCTTATGACTGTGATGTGTATAATGGGGTCAGACTGGCAGAACAAAACGCTGCAGTAATTTTGCCTCCATTACAGCCTAGAAATGGAAGCTATGAAAGAGAAAGGATATGTGCAGGAGAGAGCCAGAGGGCTGCAGATGTCTCTGTAATGAACTTTTACAAGTAAAGCACTCCTCTGTGTCTCCTTCCATTAGCCAGCTGCACACTTCACTCACTAATGGGGGATCACCACCACCATCTCTTGGAGGCACAGGGGTCGAGCTGGATGGGCTTTCCTTCTCTAGCCAAGTCTTAGATTCTGAGGCACAGGATGGTCTATGTATTCACAAAAACCAGTTCAGGAACCACATCTCTCCCCACAGCCAATGGAGAACATCACTTTGGTGACTGGAAAGCCCATCTTCAATTCTTCCAGTTACAACGGAGGTAGCCTTTAATATATTCCTTCCCTCTTGAAACTTTAATTTCCATGGGTCCAAAGTGGGTGCAACTTCAGAGTCTGCTTGGTAGGCTTAGGCTGTGTAAGATGGCATGCCAAGTAGTTCTTCTGGTGCTTAGAAAGTGCTCAGAAACGGTGACTATTATTAGCATTACTATTACTACTGATAGCAAGAAAAATACACATGACATTCTAAAACACATGAGGTATATATGGTGGCTTCCTGTATGGTATACCTAATGAAAAGACTTATTTGGATAAAGATAATATCCTCAGAGGATTTCTTTGCCTGAAGCTGAGCATATTACATTAGTATGCTCCTCAAGCAACACTGGACTGAGCTCTCAGACAGGCAAATATACTGACTTTTCCTGGGAATGATGGAACATATTTCTTTCCTGTCTAATCGAAATGCTAACTAAGTGCCTATGGGACAGTGAGTCTCTCTTGATTTTTCCATATATTGTTGCGACATGTCTTTGTATTTTATTCTTCATAAAATAATCATCTCTTAGAATTTGTGCAAGTAGGGACCTCCCTGGTGGCGCAGTGGGTTAAGCAACACACTATGAAGCAACCCTCAGCCACTGCAGCACGAGTTCGATCCCTGCTGCCGGCCAGGGAGGGGACCCACATGGTACAGCAGACCTCTCCTGCTGTGCCCGCTGCTCCCCTCAGCA
>JAGFMF010011747.1:4132516-4146115 GCA_019455555.1 Galemys pyrenaicus | reverse complement strand
TTTTTTCTGTTTAGTCTGGTTAGTTCTTTGTGGATCTGTGTGATAAGTCCCTTGTCAGTAATGTTGTGTGCAAAGATTTTCTCCCAGTTGGTGGGTTGCCGCTTTGTTTTGTTTAGCATGTCCTTTGCTGAACAGAGGCTTTTAAGTTTGATGTCTCAGCTGTTTATCTTTTCCTTCACTATCTTTGCATTAGGTATTGTATCTCTAAAGATGTCACTGATATGTATGTCATGTAGGGTTTTGCCTACTTTTTCTTCAAAATATTTTATGGTTTCAAGTCTTATGTCTTAAGTCCTTAATCCATTTTGAGTGATTTTTGTGCATGGTGAAAGGCAGTATTCTAGTTTCATTCTTTTGCAGTCCAGTTTGCCCAGCACCACTTATTGAACAAGCTGTCTTTATTCCATTGCATATTCTTTGCTCCTTTGTCAAAGATTAGTTGTTCATAAGCTTGTGGATTTGTTTCTGGGCTTTCTATTCTATTCCATTGGTCTACATGTCTGTTTTTGTTCCAATACCATGCAGTTTTTATGATTGTGGCTTTGTAGTAAAGTTTGAAGTCTGGAAGCGTGATCCCTCCACTTCCCTTTTTTTCAGTTAGGAGAGCTTTGTAATGCCAGATTTAGAGCTATAATGTGGCCACCATTTCCAAAGATATTTGAGATGGAGGTATGAGAATATCTGAATGTGAAAAAATGAGAGAGGAGAGTCGGGGAGGGGAGAGAAGGAGAGGAGAGAAGAGAGGTCCATTTTCCAACAAGAAAGCATGAATTTACAGCAGCATTTCTCAAGCTGGGCATTGTTTGCATTTTGAGACAGGCAATTTCTTTGATGAGAGGTCTGTTCTGTTCACTGTAGAATGTTAGAACCATCCCTGCCCCCCCCCACTAGCTAGATACCAAGTGGCCCTTCCCACCTTGCCACCCCCCAGTTATATGTGACAATCAAAAATATCTGCAGAAATTACCAAATGTAATTCTGGTGGAGTGCATGTAGGGAGAGAACTCTGGTTGAGAAGCACTGAGGAGTAGAGAGAACTAGAAAATATGAACAAAGATGTCAATGGAAGTTAAAGCAGGAAACGACATATAAAAGCCAAAATGAAGTCCTCAACAAGAGGATGCCCAACACAGGACTTTTAAATAGTGACCCCTAAGTGGGCAGATGAATGGACAACACCAGGGAACTTGCAAAAGTCCATCCTCAGATTCTACCCTGACCTATACTGAACTAGCACATCTTGAGTGGAGTCAGGAATCCATATTTCAATAAGCCTTCCAGAAACACACAATAATGCTTAAGAACCCTTCATGAGGGTATCAAAATTTGATGGAATTAAAAATATAAAGTTATAAAACTCCAGCTTACATGGTTAATGGATAAATAGATTGTTGCTATTTGGGGGGGGTGCTTTTATTAGTGATACAGGAGGAAAAGTCAAATTGGATGTGTTCCAGAAAGTGGGCAGTGTGGAGGTGGAGGCAGGCACTGGAGACTACTTTTCTAAGAAGTTAGTCGTGATGTGAAGGGAGAAAAATAGTAATTTTAACCTTTGCATTGTCAGAGGCATTATGATATACTCTAGGCTAAAGAGGAACCAATTCTATGGTAGGGGAATGAAGTCTATAAAGAGTAAGAAGAGGTAAAGTCTGGAGGGCTTAACAGAGGGAGGAACGCTGCTGTGCTGGACAACTGGCCACTGTCTACTTAATCTTTGCTCACATGGCTGAGATACTGAAAAACTCCAGAAAGCAATGAGGCTCCATATTAGACAAAATAGGCAGTTTATCCAAAATAGGCAGTTCTTATTAGGTATGAGAATGGTAGGTTAATTTTGGGGTCTGGAAACACTATTGTCACTAATTTATATGGAAAATGTTTTTTACATTCTCCAGAGTCCAATGATTCAGAATCATAGAGGACTCTTCCTCCCCCACCCCAGGGCACATTTGTGTGGTCACATATTTCACAAATGGAAAGGAGTAAAATGGGATCTCCTGAGGAAAGATCGAGGATAGTATTAAACATCCTACTGTGCACAGGACAGCTCCTCGCTACAGAGTAAAACTTGATCTAAAATGTCAGTATTGCTAAAGCTCAGAAATTCTGGTCTGTTGAAGCAACTCACTGGATCACTCAGTTGTGCCAAGTACATTTTATGTAACAATGCTGAGGCTGTCCAGATAGAGCACTGAATCTCAACTCTAACTCTTCCTAATCTCTTCCTTCATTCCCATCCCACTATAGAAAGGGCACATCTAGTTTGGATGTAAATCCTACATTTCAGCCCAAGAAATTATTTTTAACTCCATCACTGTGTATTTCAGTGTATAGTTGGCCCAAATGCTAACAATGTATCTGCTACATGAAATTGTTCATATTTAATTCACTTAATGGCCAACAAGATATCCTTATTCAAAAAGTGAACTTTCCAGAGCCCAGAGATAAGCCTGTTTTCCCCCAAGGTACTGAATTCTATATTGCTTAAACTCTAAACAGACACATGCCAACAATACTTTGAAAGCGCTTATTTCACTTTCTTATGTACACATTGTCTGTTGAGTGAGCCAGCAAAGATGCCAGTTCTTTATATTAATACCATGTCCTAGTTTATCCATTCAAAGTTTCAAGAATTCAGACACATAACGAGAGCTCTGCCAAAAATTACAGGAGGAAGCAACACACAATGGTCTATTTGTTTGAAAGATTCATTGTCCATACTATTGCTGCCAGCCAGACTTCGAGTCTGATGTACAGCTGAATGCAAAAATGCATCATTCCCTTTCTCCCCATCCACTTCTGCATGCTGGGATACTCCTGACTACCAGGTGACAGGTAAGATAAAATGAAAGGAAGGACACAGGGGGGCTGGGACGAACAGGGACCTCCAGCTCTTGAAAGAAGCACCTGTTCTACAAAGGGTTACTTTTCAAACATTTTCTCTTGAAACTTTGAAGATTAATGGGTATGCGTAGGAAGAAAGAATCTGTTGATATTTTAGTCATTTTTATGTACTCAGCGTATTTTTTAAAAATAAAATGATAAAATACCATAATTAAATGATTACTCAGAGGTAGATTATATTAAGTTTTGTGGATATGGCTTAAAATGGACTATAACTTCTTTGAGATCCTAGTTTTGAAAGTTTTCAGTAGATGACTTAGTCATACTCACCCTGGACTCTTTCTTTCTCCATTACGGGGAACAGGCTGTCTTGAACACCGAGGATAGATGAAGTTGTAAGCATTTGTTCTTTCACAAAGTAAACCTTACGGCTGACATTTTTGTGTTTATGTGTTTCAAAGTGTTCTTTTTTCCCTTCATTCTTTTGAAAAATTCTGATTATATAAGACTAGGCCCAGCTGAATGCTAATACCTGAACATTTGTTTATATAACTTTAAGCAAGGAGGGTAGAATTCGGGGCTGTGTGGAGCCAGTACCAACAACCACAGAGGGGAGGGGGGTCGACAAAAGTGGTGAGGGTAAAACACACCGACTGTGAAATTTCATGGTGGATGCAAGTATTTGAGATTTCAACAAGATTTCCTGATGGTATGAAGAAAAGTTAGAAAGCAGCCACACTCTACTTAGCCCTTGAAAGACATGCTGCCCATAATTCCTTCCTGCCCTTTAGCCTGTGCCTATCTCCATGCACTGCTCCATAGTTATTAGTCCTCAAAGGTTCATCTCCTACATCCTTACTCTTTTCTCCTTCCACCATCCTCTTCAAATACCTAAATCACCCCTACCCCTTTCATGAGAGATAGTTTGATTTACAAAAAAACATAAAAATTGTACACAGTTTTTGGGCCTTTCTGGTGGCACAGGACTTAAAGTCCGATCAGCACTGTCTTGCTATCCACAGCCACTGTGGCATGAGTTTGATCCTGGCCAGGGAGCTGACCCACATGGTGCAGGAGAGCTCTCCTGTCTCTCTCGCTTTGCAAGAATCAATTAGGCATACAAATGTTGACTTAACCTTGAAAATAAACACTGACCCCAACTCCCAGTGCCAACAAGAAAGCACACTAGGCCAAATCTCCAAGTTTATAGTTTACTGAAAAAAAAAAAAAAAAAAATATATATATATATATATATTACTGAAAAAAAAAGTATGGGCCCTCTCTGGGGGCACAGGGGTTAAAGTTCCTGGCCAGGGAGCTAACCAACATGGTGGAGCAGACTTCTCCTGTCTCACTTGCTGCTTCTCTCATCAGTTTATTTCAGTAGATCTGCCTGTTCTGCTCCCCACTCCCCACTCTGTCTCTAGTGAGTCCTCTCAACATCCACACCCCACGTGCACCTCTGGTCTTCACCCCAGTTCTTGTATGCATAAGTAAATAAAAATAAATCTTAAAAAAATTGTACAGCATTCCCAGATAACTTTCATTCATTTTCGCATGATGTTAACATCTTACGTAACTATAATAATCAAGAAAGGAAGTTGACCTTAATGACGTGCTGCTAACAAACTACAGAGCATAACACTTGTCACCAAGAGGACAACATATGCTAATTCACTCATCTATTTAGCAAATATTTATTAAGCTCTTACTATGTGCTATGCATCATTCTAACTACGTAGCATGGTTCAGTGAATAAAGAATGCAAAGAAATGATATTCGTGCCCTCACGGAAATTATAATCTAGCTGGTAGAAAACAATCAGCTCATTCTGAAAGTAGGATTATTACTGAACATCATCCCAGGTGATATAAGAATGGATCTAATGGGCACAGAGGACAATACTCGATGAGAGCTGGCACACACGAGTACACCTAAGCTGACCCTCACATGGACTTTATAGTCCACATTTGCTTTCTTTAATCTCCCTTCGTATTATCAAAGTACTTCTCTCTTTTCTGTGTGTCATGTTTGCTAAACGGTTACCTTTATGTTATTTATTGTTATTTTTCCAAGAGTCACAAAGCTTAACAAATTAAAAAATATAATATTGTATAAATAATCACCTACTATAAGTACAATTATTCTTTGATGAGTCTACCCATAAACATAATGTCAAAGAATGACAGGTAGGAGATTTTTAAGTTATTGATGGGTAAATAGTTTTGTATAATTAGCCATGCTGCCTGATTTTCTACAGTTTTCATACTTCATTTTTTAAAAAAAATTTATTTATTCATGCAGACAAGAACTGTGGTATAGGCTAGAGGTGTAGGCAGGGGATGGAGGGTTGAGAGGATTCGTCAGAGACAGAGTGGGAAGCAGAATTGGCAGATCTACTGAAATACACTGCTGAGGGCAGCAGCAGGCGAGAGAGGAGAGGTCTGCAGTACCATGTGGGTCAGCTCTCTAGCCAGGGATCGAGGGTCATGCTGTGGTGGCTGGTGATACCTTGATAGCACTGAGATTTTAACCCCTGCACCACCAGGGAGCGCACACTCCCCTCCCCCTACTTAATTTTGTAAACTACAGTAAACTATAGATTCAGAGACTTGTGTACTTTCTTGTTGGCATTGGAAGTTTGGGTCAATGTTTATTTTCAAGATTAAGTCAAAATTTGTATGACCAATTGATACTTGCAAAGACAAATAAAGAGTTTCTTGACCCTTCTTTACAGGAAACTGAGGCTACATGTTTTTGTATTAAAAGTAGTGGATATAGTTGCTAAAATAGCCACCAGAAAAAATATGTAACACGTGAAAGAGAAAAACAGATAAAGAAAGAAGACTTAGCAAATCTAGGCAGGGCTCTAAGCCTTACTGCACATAGAGAAAGGTGTTGTCAAATCCCTGCGTGCTTGGAGAAAATTTATAAATGGTCATTATTCTCATGTATGATGTTAAAAAGAGGCCTGTACCATATTCTGATCCTCACTTATTCCTCAACAATATTCAAGACCTTTCCACTTCTGCTGAAGACACTTCGTTTACCTGCCCAAGGTTTATAGAGAAAATTATACCGAAATCTTTGCTTATGGGACATGTGTACAGAAGTACATAAGAGATGCAATCATCTAATGACTATACCTCTGATTCATCATCATCTCTGGGTAAACTGATAGAGTTAATTTCCTGAATCTACAAACTTAAACCCAAATCCTGTTTAAATGTGACAATGAACAGACACTTTATGAGGCCCAGCTCCTAGTCAGTCACATTTTTGTTAGTTCACAGCAGAAAGAGACTAGGAAATAACCAACCAACAGGAAAAAGTCAATTAAAATCAACGTAACTTCCACTGAGCATTATATATAAAAATAATGTCCTTGAGTATTGAAATAATATGTTCTACTGAAAGAGAAATCATTAAGTCATCTTTCTAGGCAGTACCCTGTTTTGAGAACTCTTAGGGGGTTTTTATCCCTTTTGGTGCCATTCAATAAAATGGGTCACATTGCAATGTGATTATCATGGAGGTGGAAAGTTTAAGATTGTCATTTATTCGTTTGATTTCAAGTTTCGGACAGACCCACTTTATGTTTAGTACTATAAGAGCAACTATGCCCTTCCTCCTTTTACATAACTTTTCAGTTGCTGTCCTGTGTACCTGGCTAATATATGGTTCTCTATTAAGCAAAGTACAGAACGGTATGGATGAATAGATTCTTGAAGTTCCCAAAAGATTTACTGATGATGATGATGCAAAACAGACTGTTTCCATTTTAGGCAAAATTTTATCCTGTGTATAATTTCATGAGGATCTACAAACTGTTCTGTTCTTGAAGACAATTTAGGGGAAAAAAATCATTACTGTTTCCTGAAATCTACCTTAAAATAAAGGACTACCTTAAACCACCATGTCACCCAAGAGCATTTGTTTATTTAAGCTGATAAAGTCATCCTGTCCTCATACCCATTACACCACACACACACACACACTCACACTCACAATTCAAGAACATATCCACTACCCCTGCTGTATTCATAAATTCTACCACTTTATACACAGTTCTCAAGATGGTCATAAACTACCATGAAAATTAAATTATTGTTTGGTTTGTAACAGAAGAAAAAGATATAATCTCTATTTTCTGATTTCTTTTGACATTTTCATATTGGTCATGACCAAATAAAATATTTTTAGCTCCAGGTGAGATTTAATATTTTTTGATATAGATTAGATACTCCAAGTCAAATAAAACATAAATGCCAGTCTAATAAAACATTTCTATTTCAACCCTTCCTTTCCATCTCAGTAAATAATACCACAGCCCATCCAAACTTTCAAGTCAACCAGATTAGACATCTTCAATTTTTCCCTTTCCTCCTCCTATGTAGCCATGAGGATCAGCAAATTGTGTTAGTACTACCCCCAAAATATGCTTTCAACACATCCAGTCTTCAACCTCCTTACTAAAAACCTCTTAATTTCCCCTTTTCATTGCAGTCACACATCCTACAATTCATTTTCCATAAAGCACCTAGAACAACTTTTCAAAATTTAAGTCAGATGATGTCATTCTCTCAATGAAACCAACCATGGCTTCGAGACTCACATGTTCATTGCTTACCATACCTTCAATTCTCTGTCGTCTGACCTGCTGCCTACTAATTGTTATTACAATACTTTCTCACTCACTCCAGTCCAGCCACTGGCTCCTGACCCTTTGTTCTGCACAAACCCCCCTCAAAGGCCATATATTCATCCCATGGCTGGCCACTTCTTAGCCCTCTAGTCTCAATTCAATGTCTGAAAAGAGGAGGCCACTCCATGAAGATTCTTCCTCCCAGTTATCATGTGTGTCAGTTATCATGCATTACTTCCTCCCAGAGATTTTCACTAGCGTGCTGGTGGCAGTCCATCATAATCTTATTTTTGCACACCTGGGTATATATAACTTATCAGGTTCTATCATAAGAATATAAATTTTTTAATAACTGGATCTTGATTAGTGTTTGTGTCTTGTCCCCAATGTCTAGCACAGTGTTTACCACTGAATAAGGTCCTCAATCAACTCTTGGCAAATGCAAAACACGTTCAAAAGATAAATAAATTCCCTCTATAGCTGTGTGGCATTGGGAACCTCCCACAAACTGGCCTTAGGAAGTAGATGTTCTTCTCTGTTCACAAAGGCCCTTATGTACCCTCATCAATTTAAAAAGAAAGTTGTATTAAATGATCTTCATGGTGTCCGTCAGCTGAGGAGACCTGTTATTAGTAGCAGAGTCAGTCACTGGAGACAGGGCTTGCCCTTCTTTGCTACTCATTAATTTTAAAATTTGTTTTAATTACCGACTGTGTTTACAGGGTGAAGGTAATCCAATCACGTGGAATAAATGAAAATGTACCTCTTATAAGTAGTTTGATTTTTAGGGTTTTACTTATTTTTATTTACTTTTGCTCATGTTTTGGGATTTGTTTTGCTTTTAAAAATATGTAATGAACTGCTTTTCTTTCTTAGAAATGCAAAATAAATAAGGTTTATTTATTTATTTTGCATGAAAGAATTGGGGTGTACATCAGAGGTGTGGGGTTAAAAGGACTCCCGAGAGACAGAGTGGGGAGCAGAACAGGCAGATTGACTGAAATACACTGCTGAGGGAGAAGTGGGCGAGTTAGGAGAGGTCTGCTGTGCCATGTGGGTCAGCTCCCTGTTCAGAGATAGAACTCAGGCCACAGCTGTGACAGTGCTAAGATTTAACCCCTACACCAGCAGGGGGGCCCCTCAATCAGTTCTTCTGACTCAGTGTCTTTCATTCTTTCAAAAGGAAAGAACTGAAAACACCTCCACTCCCAGAACTCAACTTCTGAGTTAGGCGTAAACCTAATTTGTTTCTCCTCACTCCCAGCCCACAGTTATCTAGGTCCACTGCATTGAACGACTGTAAACTGTGAAATCATGTCATTCTCTATGTCCACCTCCACATGACAGACCTGGAATTTACTAACTATTATCACAGGAAAAGAGAGTCTGTGGGGCCATGTTGAGACATAAGAGGGAGATTAGAGGTCAGAAAATGCACAGGTTAACTCAAAATAATTAAGACTATAGAAACAACAGTCTGTCTGTCTGCAAATATTTAGTACCTATTATGAGCTAATTCTTGGGTTGTAGTGATAGAAAAATTCCTGCTGCCTTCAGAGGACTGTAAATTCTGTAGGCTAGAAAGAGAAAATAACAGAAGAAAGAAAAACTGAAGTAAAAAAATGGTCATGCCTGTGTCATCGGGAAGAGAGAACTCATTTTAAATCCTGTATCTCACTCGCTGTGGACCCGTGTCCTCTCCAATGTCAGGTTATTAGAAGCCTTTGTTCCTCCATTGTTTCTCTTTACAGCCCTTTTTGTTAAATTTTCATGATTAGTTTGGCTCTTAAAAAAATTTGTCTTTCCACATTTGAGAGAAGACCAGGTTTGCCCAGCTCTGCCTGAGACCAGTTAAGAATTTAGGGTCAGAGGGTGACATGAAGAAGTACTTAGGAAAGAGGAGGGAAACGAAAGAAAAGTCCATTCCCAAAAAATGTTATTGATTGTGCTGAACTCAGAGCCGTCAGGAGAAGGGAAGGAACCATCATGCTGACACTCCAATAAGATAAAAATATTATTATGCATGTGGAGACTCTTCTGAAGTATGAATACATGGTCACTGTTATTTCAGTGACACATATTACTTTATGCACTCTTTTGTAAACACAGGTATCACATGTAAAATATAGGAAAAGATCGTAAGATGTTAGTTGAAAGATACTACTCTTGTTTAGATAGCTTTTTAAAGGACATTTTTACAAAGCACTAGACAACTCAGGTTGTTCTTTCATTGGCTGGAGATGGTGTATACAGATAACATTGGTACATGCATAAGACATTAAAATGACATAGATGAAGATGACCTGATTTTGATTTTTTTATGGTGGTACATTATCTATACCATGAGTATATACTTTTCTCATCATCTACATTTGTTTATAATCAAGGGCACATACTTGAAAAGTAGCTGCCTGGAATGAAGTAATAGATCCTATTGTCGCAGGTAAAACCATATTTATTAAAATAAAAATTACATTGTTATTTTGGTCTCAATGTATTTTTCACAAAGAACAACTGGACCTAGACAGGAAATAACATGAAAACTGTTCAAGTGTTCCATGCAACAAATGTGTACTGGTGAAATAAAGTTTGATGAATAGAGACCTCACTTAACTAAAACCTGGCTTTGAAATGCTGGATGGTGCAATTGCTAAAGGCTTACACAAGAAAAAATAAAATCTACCATCAGGTTAAAGATTTTATAAAGCCCAAAATATTAGAATGTGATAACTAAGGGGAAGATGAATTTCTTTTATGAAATATATAGGAAAGTGATGATAGATTAAATAAGTTGAATTCCATGCCAGTAGGTAAAAGGGAAAGATAACCATCTAATGAAAAGTCTTAATGAGAAATCAATTACTCCAACACTGTGTTAACTAATGAGATAGTTCAGGAACTAATAGAAAGGCCTAGTTTTCTTCTTGCATTTTCCATATAACATGACCCAGGGCATACGTGGGAAATTCTATTTTCTAATAGAGGTCAAGAAGTTTGAAAGTAAAGACTTTTATGTCTATCTATCTATCCAGCCATCCACGCATGTTCATAGTCTGCAAATGCTCCCTCATTCCAGGTAGGGTATTTAGAAGCTAAAAAATGTGTAGACAATTTTTAATGTCATGGAACTTCCATTTCAATAGAGGGAACACACCAAAATACAAACTACTCTGCACAACTCAGTAAGGGCTACAGCATAAAGAAAAGGGAAATCTGATCTAGTTTGAGGTCATGAAAGACTTTCCTGATAAAGACGTGACTGAGCCTTTGTGGACTGAGTTGGAATTGACTAGATAAAAGGCATGTGTGTTTGTATTAGTGTGACATTTGTATGAAGGGGACATACATGTATGTTCACACCATGTCCATGAGTCTGTGTGCAGACACACACATGTGAGGCCATCCATGTGCACATATCTGCATATGTGTACTAACATGTACATTTATGTGCATGTATCGTGTGCGGGTTTATTGTCTATAGGTATATGCTAGAAGGGTACAATAAGAGCTGAGGTAACTAAGTTGGAAAGGAACCTCACATATGAGTCAGAACTGAAATACAGAGTCTGAACCTAGGGGAGAGTAAGCCTCAGGATGAGGCTGGAGACACAGGCAAGGCAAGATCAGTGTATTAACAGTCATGTTAAGAATATTGATCTTTTCCCCTCAGAGTTCCATGTAATTGTTAAAGGAACTTAGGCAGTGGAATGACAAAAGAGATTTGTGCTTCAAGAAAGGTCATTCGGGCCATACAACCATGTTGATGAGTCACAAATGGATCTCTGGCCCCGACATCCCTCCTAGACTCCAGGCCAAAATTTACAATTGTCTGCTGGACATCTTCCACCAGGCACTTAAAACTCAAAGCAGCTAAAAACAAACTTATTATCTTCTTTCCAGAATATGATGTTCCTGTCTCTAATCCACCTTGGGGAATGGCACTATCCTTGGACCATTATTCAAACCAGGAAACATGCAGTCAATACTCTTGTATTTCATTTCTCTTAAATACCAATTGATAAATGGTGTTTAATAAATGAAAATATACCCCCTTGTCTTTACTAGAATTCCTCCTTTGTAGTCTTACATCAACTCCTTCCTATATTGCTATAACCACCCTGCATTCAATCTCTGACATCCAAAGAATGCTTCACCTGAGCCATCCCACTCTTTCTCAAATGCCCCCAAGCCACTTTTCTGTCTCTTACACTGGACAGTGAAAAGAACAAGGACTTGGGACTCAGACCTGGCTTGAATTCTGGCTTCAACATCTAGCATCTGAATTTTCTATATCTTTTGATTTTTGGGCTCATCCATTACGTTATGCAGGCCTTTATCTCTCAGATTTGATGAGATAATTTCCTAAAATCAACACCACCAGACCTGATCCACAGTAAGCATGCCCCAGTTTTTACAATGTTCATCTACCTTTCCCTCATTTGCTATTTTCCTACCATTTCTCTATCCTAATTGTGCATGTGATCTCCCTCTTTTTAAAACTTACCATGTAATTTCCCATAATATTCACATGTCCTATAATGTCCTGACAAAATCCTACCCCTCCTTAACGATGCACCACCAAAAGTACCTTTAAATGAAGAATTTTATGACAACCGTCCACTTCTTACAAACATTACTCATACTCATTACTGTGTTCCTGTAAGACTTTATGTTTTCATAACTCCATATTTCCTGGATTATCGCTTTGGTGAAGACTGACATTATCTTTCCCCATTACTTTGCACTTGGAGAATAGCTGCTGAAAATAGTTGTCAAGTTTAAGTCCTAAGAGACACCATGTGAATAGCATGCCAGAATGAATGGTCTGAAGGCCAGAACAGTTGACCTTGGGAATTGTCACCACCCTCTTGCTTCTTATGTGTTTTCTTCTCAAACCTGCCTCCTGAAAATCTAACTGCAGCAGAGTGAGACATCAAGAAAAAGAGTAAATTGTACAGCATTTTCTTTATCCTCTTCAACCCCAGGGAATGTGGCCAGCACTGTTTCCAAATGCTCAACGGAAAGGGATTAGGTTTGATAATCCCACGTAGCATGTGGGGGGTACAGGGGAAGGACTTTGTATAAAAGATACATGAGGAACCACACTACAGAAAAGAAAGGAGGGAACTCCATTGCTTTCTAAAGTCGTTGAAACAAATGAAGTAGGTTAAAACAACAGAAATTTATTTTTTTCATTCTGGAGAACAGAAATCCAGAACTAAGGCATCAGCAGGGCTAAAAATTCCTTCTGACAGCTCTAAGGCAGCATCTGGCCAGTGTGTTCCTTATCTACTTTCTTAGTTTTTTTTTTTCTTTACTCTTGTTCTTTATTTTTATATATTTGAAAGCAATTGTGGTCCCCGTGGGTTTCCCACCACCATTTCACCAGTGCACCGTCACCTCAGTCCCTTGTGCTCCTTCTGCCCTGTCCCATTCTCTCTCCCCACACAGTGTTTCTGATTTGTCCTTGTCTTTTTGTTTTCATTGTGTGCTTTATTATTCTTATTATTCTTCCCCTTGGTCCCTTATTTGGTTCAGGGAAGTGACCCACATAGCACAGCAGACCTCTACTGTCTAAGCTTCTGATGTTGCTGGAACGCCAGTGATCTGTTGGCTGTAACTGTTACTCGAATCTCTACCATGGCTGTCATGGGGTGTGTCCCTGTGTGCCTGCTCACAGCAGCATCTTCTCTGGGTGTCTCTCCGTGTCTCTTATTCTTATTAGGATACCATCATACTGGATTATGGACCCATTCTACCTCAGTATGACCTCAACTTGTATCTTCATCACACATCCAAAAGGCTTATTCCTAAAGAAGATCATGGGCATGAGTATTAGGGATTTAGAACTTCAATTCAGCATTTGGGAGGACTCAGCTCAACCCCCAGCACAGCCCAGTGCCTCTGCTCCCATCAGGCACCAGCATAGGGATGTTTACTGCAAGCTGGTGGAATGATAGTGCTAGAGACAGAGGGTGCAGCTAAAAGACCACAGTAAAAATGACTCCACCGGGGCCTCCCCGGTGGCGCAGTGGGTTAAGCAACACACTATGAAGCAAACCACAGCCACTGCAGCACGAGTTCGATCCCTGCTGCCGGCCAGGGAGGGG
>JAGFMF010011747.1:4053763-4132466 GCA_019455555.1 Galemys pyrenaicus | reverse complement strand
CCCCCCCCCCCCACACCTCTGGCCTGTACCCCAGTGCTTGTATGCATAAATAAATAAATCTTTAAAAAAAAAAATGACTCCACCATGAACTAAGAATGTTTACCTTCCGCATACTTACTGTCACAACTGGCTCAGGGCCCATGGACAAAACCCTCATAAGAAAAGCAAATTTTGGACTCGCCCTGGTGGCAGAGGGGGTTAAGGCTCAGCACTGTGAAGCTGTCCACAGCCACTGCAGCACAAGTTCGGTCCTCCCTGGCCAGGGAGCTGACCCACATGGCACAGCTCCTGCCTCACCCACTACTCCCCTCAGCAATGTATTTCAGTAGATCTGCCTGTTCTGCTCCCCACTCTGTCTCCGGTGAACCCTGTCGCCCCCCCACACCTCTGGCCTGTACCTCAGTTCTTATATGCATAAATAAATTTTAAAATAAAAAATCAAGACAAATTTTGAACGTCCTGCTAGTCCAAAAGGTGGAGAGGTCAAGGATGATTTAAGATTGGACTAGAGAAATAAAGAGAGTAGCCATTCTTAGTATAGGTACACATGTTGGCATATACACACAGGTGGTGTGCTTAAACCGCAAACTCTCTAACAAGCAAAGTGTTGTAGCGCTCACTGTGGGGCAAAGCACTGAACACCACTACCCTGAGTTCCTCCCCTACTCTGTAGATGATACCCATTGTGCTGCAGGCTAATGGGTATTAGGCTGTCAGGAGCCACGCTAAGTGAGGAAGCCACTAATTCTTCCCACATGTGGCTTTTAGAGACAGTATCTGCTCTCTTCTACCTGAGTATTAAGTTTCTTTCCTCTGTGCTCACTTTCTTATCTGCCCCTTAGGACACAAATGTAAAGATCAGGAAGATCATTAATTGTGGGCTTCTGGGTGTAGGCTAGAAGTAGATATGCTGTGAAAATGCTGTTTCAACATTGACAACAGATTCATTTATTTCTCTGCAGTTTTAGACCATCAGAACGTTCCCTGAGAACGACAAACAACCTGTAGGTTATGAGCCCAGACTCCAGAACGTGACATGATTTAACAAAGTGACCTTTGACTACAACCACAGGTGAGGGGTTTCTGGCCCACATTTGGGGGTGCTGAGTTCTGTGACGGAGTATTTCATGCCTTGTTTGCCATCTAAATGACAACACTGTTACCCAGGCCCAGGGGTTGACCTATTCTTGCTGGCAGTCTAGATTGAATGTAACCCACAGATTAGCAGTTTTGCAGACCAGGAAGGCAACAGAAGTTTGGTCAGAAATAAAAAGGTTTCTGTTAAATCCTTGACAAAAAGATGATCTGTATTAACTATTCCCTTCTAAGATCCCAGGTCTAGATATGTAAATTAGAAATCAAAATAAAACCTTAGTATCAATCATAATTTCTTAGATCACTAAATAAAAGGCACCCTGGACCAAGAGGCAAAATCAAGAAACAGGATCCTGTTCTTAAGCAGCTAACAAGAGAGACTGAAGATGACAAACACTGAGAGGTACAAGTCTCTTGACTAATTCATAAAAGTCGCTGTATTAGTATTGAGCTGAAATTGAGAGAGAGAAAGGGAGGACTTGGGGTTTTCCAATGAGTCCTCTTGCTGCCTCCACAAGAACATTGAATTCTGAGGACACCAACCATAGAAGTCAGCGTCCGGTCCCTCCTTACACCTCTGTTGTTTCAGGTTCACACAGAAGGCCAGTCACAGCCACTCACAGTCAGTGGTCCATTTCAACGACATGTCTCCCCTTACTGTGAGTGACAGAGGGAACATTCCGTGAGCGCAGGAGCAAAACACCAAACTGAAGTACACACTGGGAGAGTGAAAACTCTGGAATGTTCTCCTGAAGGAAATTCCACTGTTTCACCACCCCCCTTGTACGACCACTCACATGTTTCCTTCATGCTCGAACACCTTTTGTAGCAGATATTTTTTCTGTTTCGGTTATTCCCTCATACAAAGCTGTATTTTCATATTCACCAGCAGCCAAGATCTAAAAGATCCTTAGTGTAAAAATATCCATGATAGCTAAGCCTTGGCAAGTTAGGAGAAACTATAAGAAGACTTGGCACAAACACAGGATAAAATAAAAGATAAACATTTATAGTTTTCCAGTAAACAAAAACCAATATGCAATATTTTGATTTCAATATGCTAATTTTTTCCGACCTCATCTCAAAAGATCTACAAGGTTTAACGGGTGAAGAAAAGACTCATTATACCTTTTAAAATAATTTTACTTGTTCATGTCTCAAAAAACTTAGGATTTCAACAAAATTAAACACAGATGTGTTCATATAAATTTAGGTGTTTTTTATGATTTTAAATAAACATGGCATTTTTGCTAAGAAAACCTGAGACTATTAACTAGCTTTTCTATGACATTTTAATAAAATAAAATTCTTATAAACCTGATTCAGCATATATTTCAGTTTACCTAGGACGATTTGTGTCTGCTGACTTGCTAAAATGATTCATAGTATTCCCCTGGACTCTCAAAATTGTCCTGATTTAAATTACACATTACAGTCATCCTATTTATAGGGGACACTTGAATACCCCCTCATTGTGTTTTGCCTAGAACTCCCTACATTTTCTCCTACCATGCCCCTGTATCAAACGAGGGAACTAGGGTCCACTCTAGAACATAACACAGAAATAGTATAGTCAGTTGAAAAGATCTTAGAATAAATAGAACATGCTGTTTAGATTCTTGTAAATAACAAAATAAAGACATAGACACCCATTCATGATTCTCCTTGTGGCAAATGTTACTGTGTTGTTGTTGATTCCACATCTATTTTCCTCTGCCTATAAACTAGCTGAATTCTTATTTTGCTCAGGAATTGATAACAAACACAGTGGTCAGGAAGACAGGGCCAGCCCCAGGAGAGGAATCAAAACTAGACTGGTCTAACCTTGGAAATCCCATTCTTTGCCAATGATTGATTTAGAGGTGACCACGTGTCCAATTCTGATAAATAAAATAGTAGGAGAACTCCAGTGGAGATTAGTGAGGGTGGAAATCTTCTAGAAAAAGTTTTCTTCTTTATTCTTAAAATAAAGTGAGATATACGAGAAAAGTCTATATGATCTTCTAGTCTTTGTATGCCGAATTGTGAAGACACATGCAGCCTTAACAGTCATCTTTCTGACAAGTGGTCAGCAATTCCAGGCACTTGCTGCTGAAAGTACTATGCTGTGCTTCTTTTCTAGGCACCACCCCAGCAGCTAGAATCTCAATGGGGAGCACTTCTCTGAGCTTTTAAATTCAACAGCTCTACAAGTGTAAGTATCAGCCATTCTCAACTCAAGTTAAATGAAAGCAACTTAAATTAGAGAAAGAATCTAAATTAGCGAGACTCAGCAACATTAAAAGAAAAGTGTGGAGGGGTGAGAATGTGTGGGCAGGCAGGCAGCACACCCAGGGCCAGAGTGACGCCATGAACCTTCCCTAGGAAACCACCCAACGAAGAAAAAAAAGTAATACTCATCTTATTGCCAAGAGATGATGCATGTATCCACTAATTAGAGAAGAAAATGCAGTGAGGCTGCAAACAAAAAGGAGCTGCAAAGTAAACAGTTTTTAAAAGCATATGCAACAATGCATGTATTTTTTACAAGAGTGGGACATACGTTTGCCTTTTCATAAAGCAAATCAGTTTGAGATTGTTTTTGTATCATAAATCCTCAGTCAGCTCAGAGAGGGTGCTTCCAGAGCAAGATGGTTGGGTGCTTTAATTCAGCAATAAGAGCCTCCTTGGTAGCATAGGAGTTAAGTCTTAACCTATCAAGCTATCTCCAGCCATTGTAACACGAGTTCGATCCCCAGCCAGGGAACTGACCCACTTGGCATAGCAGACCTCTCCTGTCTCACCTGCTTCTCCCCTCAGCTGTGTATTTCAGTGTAAATCCACGTCTCTCCCCACTCTCTGGTGAATCCTCCCCCCCTCACCCCACTCCACCAAATCTCTGTCTTATACCCTAGTTCTTATATGCATAAATAAAAATAAATATTTTAAAAAATTCAGCAAGAATAAAGCATTTCAAATTCCAGATAAAGGGAATATTAAGGCCCTTCCTCTTTGCAGGTGATTGAGCCAGTGTTCAGCATTGCAGTTTGCTTTGCAATGAATTTTAGATAGTGGCCCAGAGGAATTCTCCAAAAGCAGAGGGTATTAGCAAACTTTGCAGAGAGATCCCTTTTGGAGAGGCAGCTATGGGTGAGTCATAGAACCCCCAACAATGTGCTGAGCACTTGTTCAAGAACTTGTACATGTCTCCTTTATTTGGTCTGCAGGGCAGGCTTTGCAACCAACTGTGAGGATTTTGTACAGCATTTCTGACACAGAACACAAATTGGAAGAATTCCTCATCTTAGCAACATAATCCTTACTGCATTGAATAGCAGGGGGAAACTACATTTACATGAAAAAACATACATAAGCACGGTGATAAGGCATATACTTAAATGACTGATAATGGATTATTTCTTCCTAGCACATGCATTGAAGTATTGAATGCAATTTAGAAAATAAGAGGAAGGACAGATGTACCAGTGTCATTAACTGGACACAGTGCAGAAATGAGTGGTGGTTCAGCCACAAATTATTCATTCAGTTATGTTTGTCCACTTCCTTTTGGACACATCAATTCAACCTACAGAGTTGACTTTGCCTTCCAAAAGCTCAACATTAATTCAATTCCTAATTTTCATTTGTTGATACTTCCTGACGCACACCCAGGCACCAGGTTGGCATGCTTACCCTGGAGAAGCAGGCAGAAAACGATGACACCAAGCCACAAGGAATCCAAGAATTTTAGACAGTGGAAGGGGCAAAACCCTTAGAGTCGTAGGAGGTGCCTGGAGCAAAACTGTGATGCAAGAATAAGTCAGTCTCTGATGCTTTCTCTCCCTGGTTCCTGAGTTCTCCGATCGCAGGCAATACTCCATCTCAGCAGACTTTGATCTCAGTCTAACCCATCTCAGGTGCCAACTGAAGATGATTTCAGGTGCTAATAGTGAAGATTTTAGGTTAAGAAAGAAAGTCTAGAAACTTCGAAGGAGCCAAAGAATGAGTCTAGGGAAGAAATTGCAAGCACCACAGCAGAGGGCGGCCAAGATCATTCTGACTAGGAAGCCAACTTGCCTGATCACCTAAGGGCTCCAAAAGGCGAGCTTCCTACCACCATATATCAAGATGATTTCAAATGCTAAATTTCTCAGAAGTGCTCTGACTTACTGTCAGAGCTGGATTTGTCCCTGACAGAATGGGGTCAGCAGAAGAGACAAAGACTTATCTGGTGAGGAGGTAGATATTCAAGGTAAGAAGATATTCAAGGTAAGATATTCAAGGTAAGAAGAACAGAACTGAACACTTGAGTAAAAGGCCCAAGCAACAAAGGGAAGACCCTAGAGGAAGGGGCAGAGGTGGATGGCACAATAGGAGCGTGACACCCACATCAGGAGTAGCAGAAGGAATCCAGGCCCTGAGTCATACAGAAGCCAGGGGATGGTGAGCAAGGGCAAGGGGTCCACACAGTGTTAGTATGTCCTGGACACAAGCAAAAGAAAAAAAGGAAAATTGTCCTTTGTATGTTAGTTGACAGTTACTTAGGATTGTTCATTGCTGCCAGTACATTCAAGTACAGATTTTCCAGAAAGAGAGAGGAGAGGAGGAGAGAAAGAGAAGGGTCGAGAGGTGAGAGGGTGAGAAAAGAAGAGGGGAGAGAAAAAGAAGGGGGTGGAGAGAGAGTTTTTTTTAAATGTTTTACTAACTTGTTAGTGCTTTGACAGTATAGCATTCCCTCTTCTCCCCATCTCAGGTAGAGTGAGCAGAGTAGTACCCCCTGAAGTACCCATAATTCTCTACCATAGTCTTCCACCTCAGTCCTCCACTTTATCCCTCCACCATAGCCCTCCAAGTTCAATGGGCTCTCTCAGCCAACTGTGTGGGAGAGACTGAATTTAAGAAAAAGGTAAAGTCAATCAACCAACTGAGAAAAGGGGTAAGAAATTTTAGAAATTTTCTAGAACTAGAATCCACAATAAAAAGTACTCTTTTGCCTGTCCAGATGCACATGCATTCTTTCAACAACACTTTCCTAGGTTCCTAGGGACTATTGCCATATTCCACAATCATCAGTAAGAAACAAGAAAATATTATTTCTCAGGACATTAGGAAGAGGGCCTACCTGGTGGCGCAAGGGGTTGAGCACCGCACTATGAAGCATCCACAGTCACTGCAGCACGAGTTCAATCCCCGGCCAGGGAGAGGACCGACATGGTGCAGCAGACTCTTCTGCCTCACCCACAGCTCCCCTCAGCAGTGTATTTCAGTAGATCTGCCTGTTCTGCTCCCCATTCTGTCTCTGGTGAATCCTCTCACTCCCTAAACCTCTGGCCTGTATCCCAGTTCCTGTATGCATAAATAAATAAATCTTTAAAAAAAACATTAGGGAGAAAGTACTAAATTATCATTTCTAAATACAAAGACAACTTGAGATTCAAACGGCAGACTGAAAACAAAAGGAAAATAAAAATTTGCAAGAATTTCTCACGGAGCTGTCTAGATAACTGGGGAGAAAAATTATACTGAGATTTTAAGTACAAAGAAGTTTTTTTCCCCAAATCTGACTTGAATTTTCTAGATGATTTAGGTAATATTTTTCCTTACTATTGCATATTATTCTCTGATTTGTCTCCAATGTCTAAAGCATTGGTTAATAAAAAGTAGAGCTCAGTAAACATCACATACATGAATAAATGAGTGCACAGGTACAAGCAGGTATCCATGAACAAAGTTCCTTTAGAATTCACCAGTCTGTCTTTCAGGGGTTACCAATATTTACCATTCAAAGCAGTTAGCTTATTGTTAATGACAGATTTGTATTTATAAGAACAAAGAAACATACCTATCTTAGACCTAAGTCTATATTTTGTAGAACAATAAGGAAATACATTATAGATTCAAGAGCTAAATAAGAATACTAATTTATAAGGGCCTATGGTAGCAGCCAGTTAAGTTGGAAAAAGCTGACAGTAGATACCCAGGCCTCAGCCACTACCATTTCAGGGGAAATTAAGGCGAGTAAGTGGCTGTCTCAGCAAAGTACACACTCGAGGACAGCCACATTAGGATAAAGCATGGCAGCCAGAAATTATGACTTCTCTAATCTCCAAATGCTCAGGAGTTTGGTTACATTCAACAAAATGGCCTGTCCTTTTTGATGTATTGGTATTCTTTCCCATTTCACACATATATACCGCCATCTTTTTTAGTAAAAGTGTAGGGGTTTGAAGTTGTTTTTTCTTTTTTAGTGTACTCATTTTTAACTGTCTTGACAATCCTTTCTTTTGCCTTTCACTCTGACCCAGTACCTATCTCCTCTATATTTGATTGTCAGGGGGAATTCAGTGAGTTTGGCAGGAATCCAAATGAAAGCTAATCATCAATGCATTCCACAATTTTCAAATGGGTACGGTCATTTTAAAAAATCTCAGAATTCTCATATAATTTTAACAGGCACATGTTTCTTCAAAGGTAGAAGAGCCACACATATATTGGAAGGATTGTTTTGTAAAAAAGATCCTAATCCCAAAACTGGGTGCTGATGAATTAGATGAAGTCAAAATTATGTAGGGCTTGAAAAAACAATTTAAATGTTGCAGGAAAGAGGGACTATCTTCTGAAGAAGTAGTATGTATTTCATCATAGCACTTGTTCAATTCCATCTGCTTTCTGAAATTCACTTATTCTTACAAATATTTACTATAAAATTGAACACACATACCCCTCCAGCCTCCATCTTTCTATGTTAATAGACATGGATGCTTAAATTCTACAGTCTTTGCTTCTGAAGTGACTGACACTAAGAAGAAAGGAACCTAAAATGGAAGACACAGGAGAAGGCCAATGAAAGAACGGGAAAGCAGCGAAAGCTTCGGTGAGACCATTTAGAGCTTTGCTGGATTGCCCAGTTCAGAACACTGGTTGGTTATACCCTATCTCTGCTCTGTTCCTTCTTACCATTCCCCTTTTACAGGACACTCCAAGCCTGCTCTGCTTATCTATTTTACCCACTACCTGACCTCAATCAACTCCTACTTCTCTATCTTAGTTCTGAGTAACAAAATAAGAAGAGGACAAGAGGGCTAGGCTCACAGGAGGGAAGGTCCTGATAATTGCATATTTGGGGTGAGTTGCCCTGGTGTTGTCTCATCATAATCTCTGTTCCATCCCTACCCCTTTATTTGAAAGCGAAGAAAAAAAAGAAAAAAGAAAAAAAAATCAATCAGAATGATATATGACTCGTCAGTTCTGAAGTAAAGCCCAGTCATGTAGAAAATAGACCAGGCACTGTTCTCTGAGTCCAAAAGATAGGGTGAGCAAGCTCCAGTCTCAGTTGCAATTATCTTTTGAAAAAATAAAAATAAAAATGCACCCATATACATGTACCCTCAGAGACAGATATTTTTCTAACCTCGGCACCATAGGTACACAGCATTGCAGTGTCAGAGTTAACTGCTTTGACTGTGGTTTATACAGTTTCTCAAAGTTGCCAAACTCAATTGATACTTAAGCAATTGTGCAAACTTACAGGATGCAAGAAATGCTCAAGATTCACACGTCTCCAGCCTTACAGTCACTTCTCCAGGTCAAACCACTATCATCTCCTACCCCAGCATGCATATCTTTCACGCCAGCATGCACATCTCCTATCCCAGCATTCACATTTCCTATCCCAGCATGCACATCTTCAATCCTAGCATGCACATCTTTTCCCCCCACATGCACATTTCCTATCCCACAGCACAACAGCATCCTAATGGTCTCTCTGTCCCTTTCCATGTGTTCTTGATTTGATAAACATTTTAGGTCAGACCCCTATGCCTTTTAAACTTCCTCATTTATTTTCAGATCTTGGTTATTGAAAATAATGCTTCAGCAAACATAGGGGAACATTATCTCTTTTCAAATTAGTGGTTTTTGTATTCTTTAGATAAATACCCAGATGTGGAATACAGGCTCATGTGGGTAACCATACTTTTACTTTTGTGAGGAATCTCTCTCTTGGCTTCCATAGTGAATACACCAGCTTACATTCTCAATAACAGTGTACAAAGATCGCTGGATATACACAATATAATACTATGGCTATTAAAAAAGGAAGACGAAATCTTACCTTTTGCCACAATATGAAAGGATCTAAAGGGTATTAATAACCTTTTAGATCAGGAAGGAGGTGTGTGTGCATGTGTGCATGTTCCTTTTTGGAAAGCTAGAGCAAAAGATTTGGATGCCTGTCCATTGAAATGTTAACAGCAATTCCCATTTGAGAGGTTAGAGAGTGGACTTTTATTTCATTTGTTCTTGATATTCTTCAGTATATTTTGAGATCTTTTTCCATAGCGTGTTTAATCATGTATAATTGCAAAAGAAAAGCAAAAGAGAAAATAAAATTGGGCCTCCAATTTCTTCTGTCAGGATAGTTCTGTGTCTTAATATTCAACCTAGATCCAGTTTTAGATTCCCTACCTTTTAGGATCAGGCACCACAACTGGAACACAGCCCATACATATTTTGTAAATTTAATGTCACCTCAAGGTTGATGTAGACTTACTATCAATAGCCTGAAGATAAAAAGGATTTACCTTAAGTAAAAGAAATCAAGCTAATGTATTGCCTTTTATGTTTCCCTCTTAAAAATAATTGCTGCTTTCTTTTAGCTCATCAGCAGTACCATGTTCAATTCTCATCATTTTCATTTTAGTTTCATTTTAAGTGAGCAAAGAAATTCAAGAAATGTATAAACATACACAGATAGATGACAGGAAGACACATAGACATAGCAGAAGGGATGCATTAGAAGAGATTAACTTAGAAGAGCTTTTTATCTTTTTTTAACCCAAAAGCACTCAAGCAACACACTGTCCCCCATGAACCCATGAATCATTCACTTTGGACTCTGCTTTGCAAGTGGAGCCACCTCACTTCGATACCTGGGGCTGTGAAAGGATAGGAAACAGCCCTGCCTCCAGGTCTCCTGGGGCACTAACTAGGTCTTTAAGATCACACATCACCTGGTTATAATTGCCTTGACACCATCACCCACTGACTCAAACAATCACCTTTATAGTAATACCCTCAGCACACAGAAGGCTCCTGATTATATAAGCTACAGCAAGAACACCTGGGACAAAGTGCCCTGTGGGGAACCTCTCAGATAAGCTACTTGATTTCTTAATCCTTCTGTCCTTCTGTCAAATCAGCTGGAAAGCAGGAATAGGGTAGAGGGGTGTGATAAGCCTCCTGAGGAATCCAGGCTGAATCTGAGTCAGCTGCAATGTATATTTCTATTATAAACCGCTACCATTATTAATCCTTCTTGCTTTTTACCTACAGGTGCAAAAGAATATGGTGCATGAAGGAATTTGGATGGGGAATTCTACAAGCTATCATAGGATTGTGCGTTTCTTGTCCTGATAGCCAAGGCTTTAAACAACACGCCCTTAATTTTCTTTTGTCTTTTATTCTCCAAATAAGGATAAACTATCTATAAGCAATATACTAGACTTATTTTTTAATAGCTATTACACCCAAACACAAGAATAGCACTAATCAAGACAGGATTTTGTTGGAAGTAAAGGCAACTACTTATTCCATTCAGTCATTCTTTTCTTTACTGAGAAAGCAATGTTTCCTATTAAAAGGAATCTAGGGACAAAGCTTAGTAACATAGGGACTTGTTTATAGGTTCCCTGTTTTTTTTGTTTTGTTTTGTTTTGTTTTTTGCCACATGACTATTGTGCTCTGGGACTTGTGATTTTTTTTCTTTTTCTTTATATTCCAGGTCCTTTATCTCTGAATCTTGGTTTTCTGTCTCTGCTAAAAACCCCAGACTACTGGAAAATTATTAGCAAATCATTAGCTTTGTTTATTTCTAATACCATGTATGCCTGGGCGGTTCTACAGACTTGATTCTGTAACCTCCACATCTGGTTATTGAGTCTCTGGGTTATACAGTGTGGTGGATAAGTCCCCTTCTTCAAGAGACTGAAGAGTTGGGACTTTCCTTTGTTGACAACAGGTGGAAGCTTGGAAATGAAGATGATTGAATAATGGACGAGATGATAAAAAAGGTCATGAAGGGCAAAGGGACACTGGGCTGAGAGCCAGCAGATATGATGTTACATCAATATCTGAACTTGCTATGAGAATGGAACAATTAAAAAAAGCATTTGGGTTAAGATGAAAGAAGTGCTGATCTATCACATGCTCTAATAACTTGATGAGTGGAATAAGGAGACTGAAAAACAAAAGGGAAAGATGAGAGAGAAGACAAATGCAAGACTAGAATTTGAATGTAACTGCAAGGCTAAGATTCCATGGGGAAAGGAAGATGTCTAACTTTAAAAGATGTTGGACTTGGTAGCCAGACATTATCTTCTTCTCTAAGAGGGAGGCCAGACTTTCCAAATGCCTGAGCACATTCATTTCAAACTACACATCCAGAGATGCATTCTCAGAGACCTTAATAACCACTAGACTACATTAACCTGTAGCAACACTACCTTAATTGGTAAAAATCACTTAGAAGTCTAAAAGTAACCTTTCTGTACAGTGTTGAGTATCTGATCTAGATCCAGGAGACACATAAACATCCAGCCAAAATTCCCTGTTATTTAAAATAGAAAGCATTTCTGAAGTTAGTATGCTGAGTCTCCTATAAAATTGATAGCATGGTTAGGTATACAAGGGAGGTGACTTCATCCTTATAATAATGCAAAATGTATTAGTTCAGAGGTTTGACTCAAGGAAGTACTTGGACATAATTTTTGTGACATTTCAAAAACAAGTAAAATTTATGGCTCAAATTGAAAAATGAAAAGTCTCGATCGTCATTTCAGTTCTAATAAGTGTTCTTGATACAGACCAAGAGGTGTGATGAAGTTAAGAGGTCCCTCAGGGAATCTTTAACGTTCCTTTAAGTTCCCTGAATGGTGCTGAACTGTGCAGAAGGTATCGAGATCTTGGCTGTTCCCTGCATGAGCTTGAGAGTGTGAACAGAAAGTTCTACAGTCATCATCTCCATGGGGGGTGGGGGTGGAATCTGATTTTAGTAACATCTTGCCATGCACAGAGTTTTTTGAAAAGTTTTCAAAGCTTGTCAAGCTATTCCTAAGGAGTGGGTTTAGGGTTTCTGTATGAATTGAACAGTAGAAAGCAAAAGTCCTCAGGGTTCAGCCTGACCCTTTTTATTCACATCTGAAATAATTGCTGAATAAGGAGGAGAGATAAAATTCCTTATCTCTGTTTTCACATGCTTTTGTTTATGATGTTGTTCTCAGCTACAGGGTTTTTATTCGTCCACTCTGATGATGTGATTGTTTCTCACCCATGAATCTCAAAACAAATATCCTGCTCATCAATTTCTTCATTTCCTATCCAATAACGTCCTTGGAAATATTTTACAAGCAGTTAATTCTTTATGTTACTGACTTTTTTAAAAATCGTTACTACTAGGCATTGAGATGCTATTTCCCTGTAAGTTAATAGCACTTTGAGGTCAGGAATCCCTAACACGTTGTGTCCTCACAAGGCTTGGAATATGGCAGCCGCTCACGGAGCTTCCATCAGCAGATCCCCTCTGGGACAAGAGATGGGAGGTGAAGAGCATACTTAAGAGAGATAGATACCTCTGCTCCTTCCATAAATAACAGGGAAATCCCCAGGGTAAGGAGAGGTTCTAGGTACCCTGCCCCACCCAAAAAAGAATGGAGCTTAGCAGGGAGGAGAAGCGTGAGAAAATAGAAAGGAAGAAGGGAAGAGATCAAGAAGGAGACATGGAGGAGGCACGTTGTGCAGAGACATATGAATAAGCTGCACTTAGTTCACTGCCTTGAACTTGTACCAGGAGCCTGGGGCACATGGAAGGAGACACTTGAAAGAGACAGACATGGCTGAGAGACCCATGGAGAGGCTGACAATGGCAGCCTTTGTCTTGACTTGGATTTTGTTTTTGCTCTTTTCCTTCCAGACTTTTATAGGTCCTTCTGTCCCTTTACTATGTGTCCCCACCAGAAGGTGCCTTAGACCTGTGGCAAGTTTTGGGGCCTCAGTGGCCCTGCTTCAGGCTAATCCTGTTTGACTGGACATTTACCTATGAGGGGATGGGTAATTTTGGGTGTTTAATTTGGAAACTATATTCTTTCTCTTTTTCTTCTTTATTGCACATTTATATTGAAGTTCCTATCCATTGAAGGAGTTATGAACTAGAGAGTGTTTTGTCTTGATGCAGCAGATGGTATAACCTATTTAGAGCAGGCAGGTCTGGGGACTCGGGTGCCCCAAATTCTGCCTAGTAACACATATACTTAACCCTTCTCTTTTATAGGAATGACAACCAAAGAACTACTAAGACATTTCTGGACTTAATCCCAGAAAACACCAGGGAAATAATCTAATAAATTTCCTCAAAGATTATTGTAAATGACTGATCAACAAACTTATTTAAGAATATGTTATATACAAATACATGGATATAGTTTAGAGAAAGGGGGAAGATCTTAAGCATGGCCACGCCTTTCTTCGCTGACATTCTTCATTGAATTTGGAATGAGGTTGCTAAGTAGGGGAGGTTAAGGCAGAGCACAGTGAAAGACATGACCGCCTTTAGTGGGAAGTAGTGAAGGGCTCCCATTTCACCTGACCTTAAAGTTATGGTACTTTATGCTGATCTTGAGCGAGGTGGGTCAAATGGCAAACAGAACAAGAAAGGCTCAAGCAATTTTTCTTATTAAGTGGGAGTGAGATACTTCAAAGTTCAGATGGTTAAAGTAATTTATCTGAAATATTGCAACAGATGTTGAAAGAGGTTTGTGAAGATATAATGTATCCTCTTCTCTCTGATCTATCCCATGCCATTTACTCTACATAACCAAGGACAACTTTGCTTTGTTCCCAAGAGAATTTCCCATCTCATTTCAAATGCAGCTAGTGTGGGGTAATTTACAATTATTGTGAGATGATGCCAATTCACCTGAAGATTGGCATTGCTATAACCAGAAAATGGTTAACTGCTCTTTCTCAAACACAGAATGCAAACTATAACATCAAATTCTTCACAGGTACAGCTGGGAAGATTTTTTTTCAAGGTAAATTCTCCAAAATAAAAGATTTCTAGTAAGGGGGCAACAGTTGCCAGAGAATTTCTTGTTCAAGAAGTTATGCATATTTCTTCAAAAGAATGTGGCAAATATATGAAATCTGTTTCTTTTTTTTGGGGGGGGGGAGTGTTAAACAGGGTTGTATTACATTAGCCTTCTGTGAAAACACACTTAATTACAGTGGGTTAGGCCTCTATGAATAACTGGAGCTTAACTCTGCCACTCAGAAAGCTGTTCTCTCTATCCTCTGCTTGGAAAGCAGCATTTCTCAAGACTACTAAATGTCAGAACCACTGTGAAGCCTTTCCTTTTTTGTTCTTTTAATTTTTGCATAGAAAAAATTAAAATGTAGGCCAGAAGAGTGTTGGGGGGGAGAGGATTCACCAGAAACAGAGTGGGGAACAGAAAAGGCAGATTGACTGAAGTACATTGCTGAGGGGAGAAGTGACTGAGATAGGAGAGGTCTGCTGTACTATATGTGGGTCAGCTCCCTGACTGGGACCACATTTAGGCCACAAAGTTGACAGCGCTAACACTTAACCCCTAGGACACCAGGCAGGTCTTGTGAAGTCTCTCTTATCTGTAGCCAGAACAATTGATTCTGTGTTCTCATAGTGTTCTGTTCATATACACGGAAGACTTGTCAGGTAGCTTTTATGAATATATATTTCCTCCTCCAGAGTATTAATATTTTCAGGGAAGGTATATGAATACTTCCATGTATGAACACTTATAGACAATTTCTATAATTAAGACCCATTTCTTTCCCCAATTCCCATTCGCTTTTAAAGCTTTCCACAACTATAGAACCATGAGGAAGACTACTGTGTATAGTTCATTGAATATTTACTTATTCCCACGGAAAACCTCTAACAGTTTGGAGAGTTCTGGATAAAGTCCAGAAGTCTTCTGTTTGAATTTTTTGGTTTTGATGTTTTGTTTCATTAGTTTTATAGTTAGAAATTGTTTTTATTCAGAAAATAAAATGTGTTGAATATAAATTTCTCTCATGGTTCCTTGAAAGTTGAGAAAAAGTTTTCAGCTTATACTCCTTGCATTGCAATGTCTTTCAGATTCTGTGCAAAAAAGTAATGAAGAACTTTCATGTATTCTATGTAAACTTTGAATTTTGTGGCCAGCACCCTTGATTTTTAAAATGGGAGGAATGACTCAAGATCAGCTATTAGTCTATAATACTCTCTTAACTTTTCCAGGCAATAATTCCTAGGAATGACTAAAGAAAGGTTAAAGCCATTTATCTAGGATTACAAAGAGAGTGCAAGATCCCAAGTTCTAGAGAGGAATGATGACCAAGAGGAGAGAATGATGGAATAAGAATGGAAAGACTTGTGTTTCCTTTCTGCCTTTGCTTCTGACAAAGGGATAAAGAAAATCACTTGCTTCAGAGGTGCTCAGTATCTTATCTAGTGTAATGAAGGAGATGGGTTAAGTGACCCATGGATTCCCTGCAGTCTAAGAGGCTATGATTTCACGTCCATTCTCCCTGGATCTTTTCCTTACAGCTCAAAATTTTACATAGCCTGTCTCCTGTGTCTTATCATCCTAACACAAACTCCCTTCTCCCTATTCTGAGATACCTACATTGTTCCCTCTATTTCAAGAGTGTGTAAGAACTTCACCTTTAAAAAGACAAACAGAAAAACTCATCATGGAAGAATTGAGAGACTCTGAAGCTCTTACCACCTCTCCTTAGTGATCTTATTTACGCATCAATCAACCCAGCTCTAATGGGATATGAGAAAATGGGACATTTTTGCTGATCTCGAAGGATAAGCTTGAGAGACAAAACCATCAGAATCATTACAAAGGAAGAGGTAGTTTTATCCACCCCTTGGGAAACCATTCAAAACATCAAATCCTTTTTTGTTCATCGCATTCAGAGGTTTCTAGAAAAGAAAGCTCCAATGTGAATCCTATTCAGAAAAATTACTCCTCCTCTTTTATTTAACTAATCTTGTATACAGAGTATTTTTCTCCCTCTCCCTCACTACTTCTCTCCATGATTTTTCTTGGTGTTGCCTCTATTTCTATGCTTTCTGCTATGGTTCATAAATAACATTCTATAACCCCAAACAGTTACATTTTTGGGTAGAAGCTGGAAATGAGTATTTTTTTATTTACTCCTAGTAGCTGAATTTTATTTTCCCTCTTGAAGAAGACCAATTTCTTATGACTAGTAAAGATATGTTCCTTAAATTTTTTCCTGATAATATCTACTAATGGGTTAAAAATAGGTAAATTCAAATTTCTTTATTTTGTTATAAGATCTTTTGAAAATTGCAACATGATTGAAATAGTTTTAGTAGTGATTTTAATACCAGTTTATTTTCTTCATAAATTATTTTTCTTTTGACTTAGATAAACACAAAAATAGTATTTAATATTTAATAACAAAGACAAAAAATTCATCAAAACAATGGCCTCACAGTAGGAATCATAAAAAATAGGCATATAAATGTTTTATTTAAATGCTTTGAAGTGCACAACAAACAAGTAATGTAATTCCTAATTTTGATTATTTAAAGCAGTAATTCTAACAAATATATTTCAAATGTGTTAGGATTCCATCCCAGCACATGGTTAGCAGCAGATAAAGGGGTAAAACCAGGCAGAAACTCAGACAAAATCCCAAAGACAGGAAGCAAATAAAATGTCTCATCAGCTCTTAAGCCTTAATGCATTTTACCTTAAACATTTACATTAACAGATGGTCCCCGGCAGTGCTATAAACTTACTTCTGAGATCATTTCTATGTCACTTTCAACCCCATTTATCACTATACATGCAATAGAAAATGCCACCAGGGGTTTAAGTCAGAACAGTAAGGAGAAGGGACACACTCTCTGAAGCAATTGGTGTCACCTACAAACATGAGCATGACCTTTGTTTAAAATAAAGTCAATAGAACTGATGACTAATAAATGGAGTAAAAACAAGGATATGAACCAAAGTTACCAGATTAGACCCACTGGAAGATGCAATAGGGACATTTATCTACCCCCCTGAATCCTTGAAGACTTTTTCCCTGATCTTCCAAACAGCATGGGAACCAGATGATGAAATAGTCAAGAGTTAATAGCCAATTGGCAATATTGTCAAGTAAAATCACTTTTAGAAAGCTACCAACCTTTCATTGGCTTGGAACTCACAAATTTAATTGAAATATTTTAAATGTTATTTTTTCAAATTATCATACAGCAAAATTGAGAGATTTTTTTCTTCAGGTATACAATACTGTATGGATTTTAACACAGTACCACATGGGATATAGAATATTTCCATCAGTTAAGAGTCATTATTCTTTATATGAAATAAAAAATTAGCTCTGATAGTAATACTTGCCCCCTGCCTTTTAAAGATTTATTTATTTACGCATCTAAGAGCTGGGGTGTAGGCCAGAGGTGTGTGGGGATGAGAGGATTCACCAGAGACAGAGCCGGGAGCAGAAAAGGTGAACTGAATGAAACACACTGCTGAGGGGAGCAGCAAGTGAGACAGGAGAGGTCTACTATGCCATATGCAGGTCAGCTCCCTGGCCAGGGATCAAACTCATGCCGCAGCAGCTGCCAATAGCTTCATAGTTCTGAGATTTGACCCCAGAGAGGCCATTTCCCCCCTTTTTTCTTTCATTTATTTTTTATTTTAAGATACATTTACCTATGCATACAAGAACTGGAGTACAGGCCAGAGATGTGGGGTTAAGAGGATTCACCAGAGTCAGAGTGGGGAATGGAACAGGTAGATCTACTGAAATACACTGCTGAGGAGAGCAGTGGACAAGACAGGACAGGTCTGCTGCGCCATGTGAATTAGCTCCCTGGCCCAGGGTCGAACTTGTGCTGCAGTGGCTGTGGATGCTTCACTCAACCCCTTGCACCACCAGGGAGGCCCCACTTCCCCCTTTTTAGGGAGAATTTAAAAACTGTTTCTAAAAAATTCCTTATTATTTTTCCTTACTTTTGCCTTCAACGTGCTAGAAATATTCAAGTCATAAAATATTCTACTGGGACCTTGAAGAAACAATTATCCTATTCTTACATAGTCAAAAGCAATAGCAGCAAACTTGTTTTTTTTTTTTTTTTCTTTTTACATTGTGTCACACACACACAGAGTTGGTGAAAAAATAAATCCATTTCACTATTTCAAGTACCTAATGTGAACAGTCTAGCAAATGCTTGGAACATTCATTACATGACCCCAAAGTGTTCCCTTTATCCACTCTAAGGCTCTATTTTCAATCCAGTGTTTTTACATGACCTTTGCTTTTGAGAACGTACAAAAGCCATTGCTTCTGGCAGACATCACTTCTCCTACTGTGGTTCCTTCCAGATTTACAGATCAGAGTTTCAGACTAATAGCTTTAGTGAAATCAGATAAGTCTTCCTCAATCTGCCAATACTCCTGACAGGGTGACTGGAAGTAGAACTGTTATTTTTATGGGAGTTCCACGTTGCTGAGAAATAAAACTTCTGTGCCTCAGGAACACCAAGCTTGGACTTAGTACAACATCCTGCAAGTGCCACTCGTGGAAAATAAATGGGAATTTGTCATCTTTTGTTTGGAGATGCTGCTGTGAAGCATGTCATCACCTATTTAAAAATGGAGAAGGCAGAAAAAGCCATTCCATCAATGTCTTCCTACCCTCCTATGTTATGAAGGCAAAACAGATAATGATCCTCATCCCTCCACAAAAGAATTCCATTTATTTGGAACTGTGAATATAGAACTGAATTCATATTAAAGTATACCTGGTCTTTATTTGGCATTTCTGTAAAAGTAGAAAACTATTTTATTCAGCTGAATTTGAATTCCTAAATCAATGTGCCAAAGCAAGTAAGAATGTCTTTTTAAGTTGTATATGATCTATATATTTTACTTGGTCAGTGTAAACTTCACTCTAATTATCCTGCATTAGGCAAGTGTCCAGTATTTATTCCTAACATACAAAGGAACAGGGCAAGTATTTACCAAGGTTCTGTTCTGAGGAATTGAAATCCAAACGTTGAAATAGACTTCCTTCTTTTTGCTCATAAAGTTCATATTGGAATTGGGATTTGAGAAAATCATGACAATGATATGATAAAAGGAAGTTGACAAGGTATCTGAAAGTCGAGAAGACAAAGACATATTATCCATGTGAAATATCTGGGGCTCATGAAAAAATGTGAGCTAGGAAAAGAGATGACAAGGGAGTATATCTCTCCATATATACTTTGTGGAAAATGGTGGTGCAGGAAACTTCTAGACTGCTGATACCAACAGATTTCCTTTAGCCACTTAATTTATCTGGTTAAACTTGAGCCTCACTGTTTAAACTGCTGCAATATGGGGATTTCTCCAAATAAAACTTTTTCAGAGAGGTTTCATTTAACCTTTTTTTGGCATGCAAAAGCTGACATACCAATGTATAAACTTAATCAGGTTGAAGATATATACACACCATCTATCTAAGATGTACAATGTATTCCACTTGACAAGTGTAGTTCAAACAAAACGGTTTACCTACATTCCTTGCATTTCTTAAAATCACCTTTTGCATCCTTTAAATATGTGCTTCTAACTCATGTCTATTCTTAGTTAAGAGAGAACTTTGAGGACCTCCTGGTGGTGCAAGGGATTAAATCTCAGCACTGTGAAGCTACTGGCAGCCACTGCAGCACGTGTTTGACCCCCAGGCAGGGAGCTGACCCACATGATACAGCAGACCTCTCCTGTCTTGCCCACTTCTTCTCTTAGAAGTGTGTTTTAGTAAAACCACCTGTTTTGCTCCCCAATCTGTTTCTGGTGAATCCTCTTACCCCCGCACCTTAGCCTGCACCACAGCTCTTGTTTGCATAAGTAAAATAAATCTTAAAAAAAAAGGCAGAGGGCCTCCTTGGTGGCACAGTGGATTAAGAAACGCACTATGAAGCAAACCGCAGCGAGTTCAATCCCTGCCGCCGGCCAGGGAGGGGACCCACGTGGCTCAGGCAGACCTCTCCTGCCTGGCCCGCTGCTCCCCTCAGCAGTGTACTTCTGTTGATCTGCCTGTTCTGCTCCCAGCTCTCTGTGGTGAATCCTCTCACCTCCCTCCCCCCACCTCTGGCCTGTGCCCCAGTGCTTATATGCATAAATAAATCTTTAAAAAAAAAAAGGCAGAGCATTTTGATTCTAAGGTGTTAGTCAAGGGCATTTAAAGTGTAGTTAACTTTAGAAGAACCCAGAAGTTTTAGTTTACAGTTTCAGATTTCCTTACAAACCATCTCATAGTTCCCATTATTTCCGGATTTCCCTAGTTGTCCTGGGAAGTCTCCGAGAACTGCTCAGGAGAAGTTTTCATGGTTCCTTCAAGATGTCTCTTCAGGGCCTCCCTGGTAGTGCAGTGGTTTAAGCAACGCACTATGAAGCAAACTGGAGTCACTGCAGCACGAGTTCAATCCCTGCCTCCAGCCAGAGAGGGGACCCACATGGTGCAGCAGACCTCTCCTGCCTCGCCTGTCTGCTGCTCCCCTCAGCAGTGTGTTTCAGTCAGTCTGCCTATTCTGTTCCCCACTCTGTCTCTGGTGAATCCTCTCATCTCCCTGGACTCTGGCCTGTACCCCAGCTCTTGTATGCATAAATAATTAAATCTTAAAAAAAAAAAAGATGTCTCTTCAGACTGAATAGCACAGTGATCTCAATATACTGACCATTCTCAGCAAGTTAGTGAATGATAATCTAATTAACTTATCTTTCTCTCCATCACCCACCTTTGATCTCTTCACTTACTTGTTGGCTCTTACTAAAACAATCAGAAACATCAGCACCTTTATTATTCTTTTGAGATTTTCCCGGGGGCGACAGAGGGGCAAGGGATATTAAAACAGCTAATGGTGCTTAAAAACTGTATGTAATTGAAAGTTTCAGTTATCCCTGATCTCTTGTATTTCACTGCAACACTATTCAGGTTTTAACTTGATGATTAAGATTTTTGTTATCAGAGCATTGCTTTGTCTCAACCCTTTTCTTCATAGGGGAACCATTATTTCAGTAACATATTTATATCCTCTTTCCAACTACTATTTTTCAGTAGAGAAAGGATAGTTTTAGAGGTAGCTATCTAGCTAGGAAATGGGTATGCAATCAGTCTATAGTTTCATAAACAATTTGACTTGTTTCCTCAGATCTCCAGATGCTATGATAGTCCCTTCACTTTGTATCCGTGACACTGCGCTGATAACTCAACTAAAGGTCTTTCTATTACTGGAGACCCCTCCCTCCACGAGAAAGGGATCATGGAAGCTAGCTGGAGTCAGCATGACACTGACAAGGTAACTGATCTCCGATAGCATGGTGGCTCCCATAGGAAAGAAGCACACACGAATGTTTGGCCACTCAAAGAAATGGTGTGACTTCAAGGAAAAACACATAATACCATGAACCATAAAGATCTGGGGACAGAAGTCAGGCCATCTCTTCCATCATCAACTTGAATTCCTCTTCAATAATAGTGACCAAAATCACATTAGGGCCAAATGGGGCCTTAAAGATCATCATCCAGTGGGATCTCTTGTTTTTTAAGTACTAGAAAGAAGACCTGAAAAGAGGGAGCCATTTCCTTAACTTCAGCAGTTCTGCAAAAGCAACCCAGGTTCCTGGCTATTAAGCATTCCCAGAAATGGTCGTTCATCTCTTAGAAATACATGTGTAGGTGTAAATAAAATTATATCCAAAGGGGTGCTTAATCTGACAACCTATATATTACATAGCGGGGACAGACATTAACAATCACAGTCAAGTTGTTAACACATTCAATAAACTGAATAATATTTTACCACTCCTTGCTCTCTTATTTGTTTAGAAAATGTTTCTATTGAAGCAAAGGTCGTGTTATTTCATTTCCTCATCCGTGGACCAGTTAAAATGAAATAGCTTCAGTATCAATTTGCATTTGGGTTCTGGGTGGTAGGTAGAACAAAGCTAGGTGCATTTTTAGGATATATTTTCTCTGGGCAGTGTTTCTGGTAGGAAAAAGGCCCCTGCTACTTACTGGCAATGAAGCAGCAATAAGCAGGGTATCTTCCCCCACAGATCTTTTACAAAATCTAACCTCCTATTGGTTAGTATGCTGGTGCTTTAACCTACTCAGAAACTACTCAGACCACGAAAGCAGCTTAAGTGGTCATAAGTTTAACAAAAAGACCTTTCTGGCTGAATGAACTCAGTGACCTCTAAAGTTTGATTCAATCCGAGATCTAATTCTAACAGCAGCAACAGATACTCTGGCACTCTGACAGGTCACGCTGAACAAAAGAGCAACAGAAGAGAAAAAACGTTAAGACTCATTATCTAGTTATTTAGACCAATATAAAAATCCATTTGATTGCTGAAAAGTTTCACTCAGTTCCTACATCAGTTTCCATAGATTTTTATAATCTCCCACAAATTAGCATTGTCTATAAAACAACCCAGCTATCCTAGGGATGCTTGATCAAAAGACTGTATGTTCCCTGGGGAATGTTTTCAATCCTTGCCTAAATATCACACAGATGGATAAAACCTTAGCACGGAGAACAGCATTCTAACAAGGACTGGATCATACCACTGTCTTCTTGCATTCCCTGTCTGTGTAGTAGTTACACGTAATTTGTCTCTAATCATATCACCAATTATAAGGGACTGATCAGCATTATAATTGATAGGTCTGTTTCTACAAGATATTTCATGTTATAGTTTAATTTTCAATTTTGTACTGGCTGATTATTATCTCTCCATAATCACCAAAAAGGTCAGGGATGATGTGAAATGGGAAGTGATTTCTGTATTCATCCAAGTAAAAGTAGAAACCTAAAATTTTATATATATATATTTGACAATGGAATTGATGGGGATGATCACGTCTCATCTTCTGTATACAATATAAAAGATTTAACCACAAGAAAGAATCACCATAAATAATTGTTTCCTAGGTTCACAAAGGACTGTCTGACTATCCAGTGCCTCAGGCTGTATGGTTAAGATTATACTTGCTGTGTTCCTTGCCTTCTATTTACTGAACTTCCAGGTGAGACCAGATGTGCAGAAAGCATGTTTCCTCGGCTGTGAAGGAATTTAATTCCTATCATCTGCAGTAAATTGACAGCATCCCTGACTTAAAGAAGAAACTCCTGATGATGGTTGAAAAGGTAATTCAAGCAAGGTCACCCTAGATTTGCATCGGTCATTCCATATTTTTATTTTATTACTTTAGCCTTATTTGTGATTAATTGCGATGTAAATCCAATCCCTTGCTGGTAATTGGATAAGCGAAACATGGAAAGGAAATTACTGGAAAGGGTCACAAACATTAATCTCTGTAACAGGAAGACTGTCATCTTCTTAAATAGACAGATGTCATAGCATGTACATCCTGAGTGTCCACTAGGTGCCAGAGGAGTGCTGGGGATGATGGGATACACCATGTGCTACTCTGGGCAGTAACTTCCTCTATGATAGCACCTCTCATTCGCCTCCTCTGTAAACACTGTGATGCAGGCACTCCAACTTCCTCTCCATGCCACTTTCATAGATGGCAGGCTGGAAGATGACTTCCAATGATTCCTTCCTCCTGTTATTTATGCCCTTGTATCATTTCTTTCCTTCAAATGTGCATTGAACTTACTCTACTAATTTCTAAGGGGTAGATGGATACAGCAGAAGTGATAGAATGTTGAGTTCAAGACTAGATTGAAAAAGAAAGTGATTTTTCCTCCCTCTTTTTCTCTCCCTTCGTTCTAAGGGAAGACAGCTACCATGCTGTAAGTTCTCTATGGACAGGTCTGTGTGGCAAGGAACTGATGTCTCTGACCAACAGCCTGCAAGGACCTTAGGTCTTCCAAAAGCCATAGGAATGAACTTGGCAGCAGGTACTTCCCAACTTGACCCTTGAGATGACAGAAGCACTGGCTGACATCTTGCACCATGGGCACCTAGCTGTGCCACACCTAGATTCCTGAACCATGAGATAACACACTCTTCAAATTTGAAGGTGCTATGTTTGAGAATAATCTGCACCAATAACTAGTACAAGACCATTTCCTCTTCCCGAGCCACTGTGATCTCAGTAGCAACCTTACATAGAAACAATCATCAAGAGTTGGGAGTCAACATCCAATAATGGATCAGGCAACAGTATCTCTACCAGCATTTGTCTCCTTTCTCACATAAGAAAAAACTCGAACTCTGAGGATGGCGCTCCCCGACAAAGCTACAGGAGGTGCCTGGTGAGGACAGGCCCTGCAGAGCAAACTTCACATATTGATCACATCTCAGCTTACCTACTACAGTTCAGTTTGTCAAAGTGCCAGTGGCATCTGATCTGCAGTTTTCCACTTCCATCATAAATTAGTTAATGCCTCAGAAGGATGTCTGCCTCTTTTTCTTCTCCCACCTCCCTCCACCATACAAATTAAGGGCCAAGAAAGACTCTTTGTTATCTGAAATACCTTGATCTTAGCCAAAAGGCTGAGAAACTACCCAAAATAAATGTTACTGCCTTAGTATTCTTTGCAAGTAAATATAGAGGGGATATAATCAAACAGCATGCCTTTGGCATCATTTATACATGAACATTGCAGAAAGAAAGATGAAATATATGTTTTGGCAGAAAGGCAGACAGAAAGGAGGACTTAATTAAAGATCTGAAACATACACCATTGGAATCAATTAATAATCATCATGGAATCAGAAAAGGGAGGACAATACTAAAAATAGTCTGCAAAGTCAAAATTATAAGTGACAGAGAAGGAATCCCACTCACATAGGTTTGAGCTGTTGGGCTGGTAAGAAATTATTCATTTATTATAGCCTCCTAACTACTATTTACTCATTATCAATAGCCTAGTGTCCTCAAGAGGTTCATGGTCTAACTGAGAAGTCACAACATCTAAACCATGGTGTTAAATATACAAACGCACACTAATCATGTATACATCAAAAGCTCCAGCCAGATTTGGCAGCTTGGGAGCTCCTAGATCCCCACCTGTCACTCCATGAGTATATTATCTGGTCACTCCTCCACAAGAAAATACTTTTATTCTATAAAAATTTGGTGGGCATCTGAAATAGAGACATTGTACTGTAAGGATTTTCAATCAAAGGGTTAATGATAAAACGCATAAAGTTCACACAACAAATTAAGTGTGAGATTATAAGCTTTGACACTAGAGGGCTTTCAATCGTCTCTATTGCAAAATCTATCCCAAAAGAGAGAACGTAGTTTATTAGAGCAAAGATTAAAAGTAGGCTGGTTCAGGCAGGAAGCAACTTGCCCCTCCCTTCAAAAGCTGTACAAACTTCAGGGAGATGAGATCCAATGACAGGCTAGCACGTGCCCAGGGAGGACCCATCTCATCTTGGTGGTTTCAGTCGAAGCAGAAATCAATGCATCGTTTTCTGTCACCTGCTTATTTTGTTTCCAGTGAGGCAAAACAAGGGGCTTATCTGCCTCACAGATCGGCATATGAGATATGCCTCGGATATGTCTGCCTGTCAGACTCATAAACACAACAAGATATGCCAGCAGCGATGGGTGTGTGTGTGCGGGGGGGGGTGGGGGGGGTTTGGTTCATGGAGTACAGGCTACAACATCCATCAGCATAAAAACAAACAGCTTCAAACCACTGTCCTTGGAACCTGGCCTAACAGTGTGGAGGTATGTGATAAAGAAAGATTAAAACTCCCAAGGTTTACTCAGGTTTCCTGTCATCAGGACACGTAGCCAAATATAGCCAAGCTGACCTGGTAGGCAATGAGAAGTTTCCTTCTTGATTGAGACAGAGGACCTTGAAATATTCTAGGTCCAAAGAATTGGTACAGGTTCCCAGTTTCTAGATCTTGGCATTTAAACCGATTGCCAATCAGAACCAGGTATGTCTGTCAAACCTCAACTATTATTAACTCAACATATGTCCCCCTGGAATCAGTTCAGTAACATGTAAAAAGTAAATGTTTTAACACCTTATAGATATATTAAACTCTTTTGAAAATATATTATCACTTGCATAATTATATTACTATATGAAATATGTTAGGTAAATATTATTATTTCTGTTTTACAGGTCAGAAAGACGGCTCCAAAGAAATATAAATTAAATGTACAAGAGTGCATATAATTAGTAGGAACAATAATGAGCCCATGGGTCCTCTTTCCCACTCCAATTTATTGATTTATGTAATCACCACGTATTTATTGTATACATATTATGCTTACGGTTTGCATTAAATAATGTGAGCAATGGGTAATCCACCAAGTTTTATTTTATACAACAGAAACTCATACCATGTTTAATGTGTGTCAGGTATTTTCCTAAGCACTTTACAAAGAGTAAATCATTTAATCCTCTGAATAAACCTCCTATAAAATGAATATTGAGGCACAGAGAGGGTCCATACATGCTGAAGGCCACAGATTATATCGAAGAGCTGAGATTTGAACATAGGCAGTCTGATCTTAGGAAATATCCCCTGCCACTTTACAATGCTTCCTTACAAAAAAGCTGACATTTGATGGAATTAAGAGAATAAATGAATGTCAATAGCAGCTATGCAGGCAGAAAGGAAAGGAATGAAACTGAGTCCTTTGATACATCCTTGGCTTAGCCTTTTTCTTTTCTTTCTTGGAATTTCCTTTGAAACTGTTTTTCCAGAAGTAATGTTGATTTACAACGCTGTTTGTGTTTGAGAAGTAAGGATCTCCCTTAAAGTAAGTTTGGTAATAGTTGCAAAGGTAAAGGACTAAGCAAAAAGGATTCACTTAACATTGTTTTGCAACGACAATTTTCAGTTTCCAAAAGGACTCAAACCACCAAGCATTTGTCTGCTAACCTCAATCACACAGATTAACTAGGACTCCTGTTTCAGCACTGACTTAATTCACACCCTGCAGGAGAAACAAATGCTCATTTAATCTGAAATTATCTCAGTCCAATGCAATGTCTATAAGAATAAATTCCAATTTGTCTCTAAGATGTACATATGGACAGGTTCTCATAGGAAACAGCCAAAACCATGTCAGTATTCCCTTTGCATTTTGAAATCTATATGTTGAATTCATACTTGAGATCCTGCTGACATTGTTTCTATAATTCACAGTATCATCAGAAAGGAGATGAAAATTGATCTTATGTAGCATAATAGCTTAGAAAACAATGCCTAGGTTCCTGGTAGATGTCAAAACACACTGACCACACTAGAAGAACATGGGGAGGAAGGTGATGTAGGGAGACAGAGTTCAAGGGGTGATCATTTTATCCCCACAGTCAAGGAACAGCATCACCAGAATGAACTCTTCAAATCAGCAACCACACAAAGATTTGACAGCCCTTTAGAGTTACTAAGCATTTGCACAGATATCATCTTGCTTGGCTCTCACCACTGCTCTGTGAAATAAGCCTAATTATCAGTAGAGGTCAGGCTTGTTGACACATTCAAGATTACAACTGATTCTGCATTAGAAGAAAGATATTTCTGTATTTTCAAACCACAGCAATTACCTTCATTCCAGTATACTACACTACCATTTTTTTTTATGCCAGCCCAAGCCACTCAATTTATAGTTGAAGCTCAGAATTTGTAACCTTCCCAGTGATTTGAAAATCATTATTTGCAATCAGCAGTCAAATCTGGCAAGTTTTAGAGAAGTTCAGAATCTTCTGGATAACTACCTTAACAAGAGTGCAAAATAGAAGCCAGTGAGTTCTGCCTCAATAGGGTCTTTGAAACAGGCAAGGCATTCTATATATATATATATATATTCTATATACACAATCTTCAAGGGCACTATCAAGATCTCCTGCAATCAGAAAGGAAACTACAGGACAGTTACTATATATTTAACCATTCATAAGTTCATCAATCCTTTCAACATTGCTTCCACTACAAATCCAGTGGTTGTGCCAATTGCTTACTGAGACATATGACAAGTGACCTTCATTTCTTCTTGTTTTTAACAATGAATGTCTCCCCTTGAATTGGAACAGTGCTGAAATTCAATACTGAGCATTACAATATGCTTGAGGAGTCCATTTTTCAAAGAGTCCACTTTTCAAAGATCCCCAAGCCCCCTCAAAGAAAATAAAGAACCCATAGAGCTAATAAAGTGGTTTAAAATGTTAACAGGTAGAAAGACCTTGCCATTCTTGGGCACAAGGAGGTCCTATCGGGGCTTTGCCACATCACTGTTGCACCAGTAAAGTGGGTCTTTCCCTGTGGTTTTGCTCTGGCCCAAAGGGACCCAGAATGTCCACCAACCTTCAGTAAGGATTCTGAAAACAAGCCTTTGTAAAGTGCTGGGATTTACTTTTACCAGGACAGATCCTAATTCTTCCACAATAAAAGCACTTGTGGTAAGAGCTATAATGGTTCTTATTAGGAAGATTTACTTAAAACTGGTTTTGTGCTGTTGTTTTTATGTGAGGTTTCACGAACTTGTTTCCCCTACTAGAAAAAAAGGAATACAGTGCCTCAAAAAAAAAAAAAAGTGGGAGATGGTTATTCAGATATGGAATAATAAAAATTTTAATTCTAAATATCTTGATTTTGCATAAAAGTTCCTAAAAGGGAAAAAAAATACAAAAAAAAAAAAAAAACAAAAAACAGGAGGGAATAACTATGGGAACAGGCTGTAAAGGAGGCATTCGTCATGGTTTGGGTTTTGCACAAAGTTTATAAAAAGGCACTGAAGGACCTTTAATTACACAAGGCTATTAAGTATCAGGAAACCTTGATGTATTCCTTTTTCATGGGCAGCTGACAGAGGCTGCACAGAAAAGTGTGCAGTGGTGACATCATGTTAAAAGTGTTACAAAAGTTTTCATTTCCTTCTCCCCCTTGCTGTGGAGGGAATAGAGAGAAACCCCACCCCTTCCTTTTACCACAGAGTCCAAAGATCAATGTTTCAGAAGAGAATCCCAGAGTTGTGTTTGTTTTACTGTCAAAGGCATTATGGAAAGTGACAGCCAAACTACCAATTTATGGGACGCCTGGTGTTATCCAGAACAAACACGGGAGGCTTGTGTACAAAGCAATGGCCAATTAGAAGGTCATCACATTCTCCCTAATTTGGTGTGACAGAGGCTTGCCAAATGAATGAAATCTGACACATACAGAACACCCAGTGTAGAAAAGAAAAAGTGGTAGAGATGGAAGGAAACGGACAAAAGAAGTTCAGCATCCTATCCTGTGTTGGGGGAAGCCAGAGGCTGCCAGAGCTCTGAGCAACGGTCAAGGACAGAAAGAAGTGCCATGTCTAAGATCTTTGCAGACTTGCAAACAAGTCTGCTAACAGGAGCTGCACGTGGCTCCTAGGATCTAGGCACACAGTCTTTCACTCTGGAAGAAGATAATAAGGAAACAAAAAAGCTGTTAGATAATAGTAGTGGTTAGTTACATGAAGGCGGGCTAGGCACAAATACGTGACCTTTTTACCTCTGGGCTGTGCTTCTTGTAGCAAGTAACATATGCTTGTTAACTGTTCTCATGCTCAATAAAAGGCCGTGGAGAGGCTAGGAGGATGACTATTTGCCTAGGAGAGCAGTAGCCCTCCATCTCCTTGCTTCAACACCCTGCCTACTGTCTCATGCCTGCGTCACCGAACATACAGAGGTACAGCAACAATCCTGCTTGTGCTGAACAATTCCTTCATAAATTACCATATCACTTTTCTCTTTGCATTTAACTTTCTCGTAAAACAATCCTGAATAATGGTTGAGGTTCTGAGGATCATCTTAAATGATAAAACTGTTACGCAACCATTACATTTTCCAGGCCAGAGGTAAAACTCCCTCTTTGTTATGATGGATTACAGTACACATATATTTTTAAAATTATTATAATGGGTCACAATTCAATCACCAGGGCTCAGGTACTGGGACCCAAATATCGCTTCCAAAAAATTTTAACAGCAAAAAAATAAACAGCTAAAAAATAGAAAGACTGCAGTACCTTCAATCCTTAATAAACTTTCAAATGTCCAAATCTCTATCCCTTCATTTCTCTTTATAGGACTTAAACTATATATAATGAATTATATATTTACTTTATTTATCTTGTTAACCACTCCCAACCTCCCCTTAGACAGAAAATCCACAAAGAATTTTGTTCATTTTGTACAGGGTGGTCCCCAGGAAAGGGAAAAGTTCCAGAATCCCGGTTCCGCCCTAAGTGGGTGGAGCTAAGAAGGAATAAAAAGATGTTAGAAAAAAAAATAAAAAGACAGAAGGAAGGAAAGAAAAAGGAAGCAGGATGGAAAGCAGAATGGAGACCTAGAGGAGGCACATAAAGCAGAGGGACATGTAAAAATCTGCACTTGCTTTTTAGTCTTAAACTAGTTAAAACAGATGTGGGTAAAAAAACCTGTGGGGAAATTAACAATGGCAGCTTTCATCTTAATTTTAATTTTTCTCTTTTCCTCCCAAATTTATCTAACTCTTTCTAACCCTTTTCTATGGGTCTCCACTAAAAAGTCCTTTCAACGTGTGGCAAGCTTTTAAGCCTTGCTTTAGGCCAATACTATTTAACTAAACTTTTACCCTCAAAAAAAAAAATAAGTAACTTTGAATGCTTAATTTAATAACTATATTCTTTATCTTTTCGATATTATTCCCTAATTACATTAAAGTTCCTTTCCATTAAAAACCTTATATGTTTGTATTAATGCAGCAAATCGCAAAACCCATTTAGAGAGGGCAAGTTTAAAAGTTCTGAAGTGCCCCTCTCTCTACCCTGTAATGATTTCAGCAAATTGCTATTTAATGAATGATTATTTTAACATACCAATGAGCTTAGTATTGGAATCACTGCTAAACTAACTGGGGCAAAGGGAGAGGGCCAGAGAAGAGAGGGGAAGAGACATAGTTGAGTCAGGAATAGAAGAGTAAGGAACACAAATTACACATCTTTGTCCTCATTTTCCTCTATTGCTTTTTTGAAGCTATTCTTCTCCCAGACTTCCCCATTTCCATTTTTATCCAGTAGTCTAGCAAAAGGAGCTCTGTGCCCTAGGGAAAAAAAATCCAGCGTATGCTTCTATTCATCCTCCCCTGATCGGTGGAAACCACGTCACATACAATTATGCCACGTTAGAGTCACTAGAATACAACACAGTCACACTCCTGCCGATATTAACAGGTTAATCAACCAATTTAGAAGTACTGAGAACCTACACCAGAGAAGGCTGCTCTTCCTCTGACTTTTCCCCTGCCCTTCTGAAACCTCCCACCAACTTGAATAGCATAAGTGAGAATTTAGATGACAATAGGCAACATCTAATATATTCTTCCTTGGTGCAGTTTATTTGGGCTTACATGCATTGTGCATATGTATTCACTGAATATTATTAAACTATATATTTATTGGGTTGTGCCATTCTTTCCTCTTTTTTTCAATTTCATTTTAAACGACCCAACAACTATAACAAATAAAACAAACACACAAAATAAAATATCTTGTACCCCCAGGAAATTAAATGCTAAAATACTATGTTAATTCAACCAACAAGGAGAGACTTTAAAACGTGGAGAAGTCAAGAAAAATCAAATTTATGCTTCCCAATACCCCCATAACAGCTAGACTGCATATGTACATGTTATTACGACATAAATATAAGGCAGCAGGCACGGTCTAGAGAAATAAAGAGGCAACTTGAAAGTGGGGCTGCCTTTGACTCTGCATGTGACCATGATTCAATGTTACCAATGTGGAGGCTCTCCATCCTTCTTTCTCTTCCAATTTTTTTCATGAAGACATTTGCCTAATTGTGGAAGTTAAAAATCCTCTTGTGCAACAGATTGCAATTACAGTATTTTTAGAAACTTTATGATAAAATCATTCCCTAAGTAGTTAAATAGAATATACATTCTAAAATTAGTGTATCTAACACACAAGTAAATCCTGCCTCTCAGAGTGAAAGAACTAGGAACAGATGAGCAAGACTCTCTTATACTTTTCTTCCAGAGTTCATAGGTATTTTTCAATTCTCTGTTCTCCATTAGATTCTTTAAGGAAATGTGCAATGCCTAGTCATGAGTAGGGTTTCCAGGGGGCGTGGGGAATTCTATTTAAGTGACCTCTAATCTTATCTATATTCACAGCTTCATCTCTATTCTCTCAACTCCATTTCCCTATAGTCCAGCTTACCTTGAACCAGAATAAGAATTACAATCTGTAAGAATTATTTTTGTTGCTTCAAGTTATGTGTTCAATTAATATGCCTAATATGACCCCCCAGTGCCTCAAAATGTAACTGTACAATCAGCCTGTTCTGTTTTCCACTCTGTCTCTGGGGAATAATCTTACCATCACCTCCCCTCTCTCACATACACACACATTTCTGACCCCATCCCCCAGCTCTTGTATGCATGAATACATTTTTTTTAAAGTGACTGTAAGTTCTAGAGTAAATGGGACAGACCCAGAGCTTTTATTCTTCAACTAATGAATAGTACAGGGGCCCATGGTGTTAAGAAGAGAAGAAGGGACACACATGATAACAGGGAATGACTTAATATGACAAAATCAGATGCGCTAGGTATTTTCCCTGATATAAGATAGGCTTCTCCAGTAGAAAGGGCATTCTGGGAGCCTCTTTAGTGGCCTAGGGGTTCACTCTCCGTGTTATCTCCTCTGTGGCCTGAGTTCAATCTCTGGCCAGGGAGGGGACCCACATGGCGCAGCAAACGTCTCCTGCCTTGCCCGCTGCTCCCCTCAGCAGTGTGTTTAAGTAGATCTGCCTGTTCTGCTCACTACTCTGTCTCTGGTGAATCCTCTCATCCCTCGCACCTCTGTCTTATAACCAGTTTTTCTATGCAAAAATTAACAAAAGGTATTTATGACAAAAGAAAAAAGATCATTTTTGGAGATGATCGTAAGTACGGGTAATCTTCATTTTTCTAGATAACTAATGTGAGAGGAACCCACATGACCATAGCCTCATATGCCAAAGTGACATGTATTGGAAAAAGCCTATTGTGACCAGTGTCTGGCCACCAGGTTCACAGTGCAGGGCTGAAGGTAGGTCTCCCAGGTGTCCAAGTAGGTCTTCCTATGACTTGTCACATTGGTATGTGGATTATCTCAAGCTCGGGTCAATCCAGGCCCCACAGGCTCATAAGAAACTTTTGCCATGCCTTTACTGGAAGTATAAAAACTGGTCTTTACTCAAAACCAGCATTATTACCAGAAATAGCCTTTCTGTCAAAGAAACTTGTCTATACAGCAGGACAAACGTCTAATGACAGACTATCTGGTCTTCCTCACAGGAGTCACCCTTTCCTTCTCATAGTCCCTCCTTCTCGCTCCTTGAAGCCCCTGCCCCTTAGTTCAGCATCTCTACTGCCATTTGCCCCACTGACTTTGGAATCCAAAGTGATGCAGATTCCCTACATGTACATAGTAAAACATTTATTTTGGTCCTTCTGATCTATCTGATGTTAATTTAGTTCACTAGCCTTGAAGGGGAAAAAGAAATTTCCTTTCCTTCCTAACGAGACCATCGGGCAAAGACAGCATATTCTCTCTTGGTCAGTCTTTTATTCTATTCAGGCTCTCAGTGGATTAGATGAGAGTCCATGCTGGAGAGGACCGTCAGTCTGCTGTACTCAGTTTATAGATTCAAATCTTAATCTCATCCAGATCACCTATACAGAGCACACCCAGCATAATGATTCTCTGTATGTGTGTAATTATATTTTTTTCTCCTACTAATCTAGCTCATTTTAATTTGTCAGCTGGAACAGCCTAAGAAGAAGCCAAAGAGGGTAGAGGGGTTTTCTCCTGTGGCACCACAAACATATGAAGATCTCATCCACCAGAGAAGAGCCAACCAGAGTTCTACTGATGGCACTGACCCTATAATTCCCTTCTAGATGAAAACCACCCAGGATCATGAGAAACTGGTTAAGCAGCTTAAGATGTGCATAAGCTGCAGAAATTTATCTTTTATTTATTTTATTTTTTAAGTTATTTTAACCCGTAGGCCACCAGAGAGGTCCTAGTTTACCTTTGCACTCACTAGGAATTCATCTTCTCTTGCGTGAGCTTTGCATGAATGATCAGAATATGTGGCGTTAGGCAGTCTTCTTCCCACGGATGTTTATGAACGTGTAGATATAAGAAATGTGTACGTTGGTTAAAAAAAAAAAACATATACAGCTTGAGGAGCAGATTAAACTAAAAAAATTTTTGTACCAATATTTTCATTTTTTTAAGCTAATCTATAAAAAGGTACTGCGATCCCGAGACGCTGAACTGTTTTACTTGGCTCTTGAAGCTCAGATTTTAGGAGATTCGCTATCTGGAGCAGACATATTGTGAAACACTAAAACCAGGTCTTGTTTCTAATTTTTCCTTCTCCCCATCAGTTTGTACTCAAAGTTGGCACAACCTTGCATGTGACACTTCACTTTGTCACCATGGAAATGCCTGTGATGATGTGCCAAAATACCTTTCAAACAATATTTCCAAGGGTTTCTGAACTGCAAGAAGGTTTTGTTAATATAAAAGATAGAATAACTGTCAATCCATTGTTTGCCTAACCTCCTTACCTTTACAGGATAACTGCATTTGGGCCCATTTCCTTTCAAGTTGTGTAAATTCTCAAAAAAAGAATTCAGTGTTTGGAAGTTGGGAGTTTAATTTGTCATTCAAGACAGAATGTATTCAACAGAAACAAAACCAAATGCAAATGTACATCCTTAGTTGAGTACTCCAACAGTTTTGCTTCCTCATGCATCACAAAATATAAAGATAAATTGTTAAAATTCACCTAAATTATCACCTAGTCCTTCCCCCTTTCTCAAAATGTGTACTATACAAATTATTGCCTTTAAGAGAGTAATTTCAGGTTGTTCACCTCAGAATTATTGCTGCCAATTGCTATTATGGTAAAACCAATTTTCCCTGCAAGAATTCACAAAACCCAGAGACTCAGGGTTTTTGTTTTGGGTTTTATATTTTTTTCTTGCACAGAAAAATAATTGAATAGAGACAGAAAAATAAAACACAAGCATATAACAAACCCTTTGATTACTCTAATTACACCTAAAAGGAAAACAAGACCCCTCTCTTGGTAGCAGAGGTATGAATTATTAATGGGAAAGGAAGGAAGATAGGACAGCTATAAACCATTGTCAACTGATCTGCAGGGCGACCAGAGAAGTGTGCTGTGCCCTGAAAATAGTTGGCATTGTCATTTCTCCCTGACTCCATAAAGAGCAAACCTCCTCCCTTCTCTTTTGCCCCTGGTCTTCTAATATTGTGGAGTTGTTTTCAAATGTATTAATGCCATCTGGGGGACCTAAATAAGGAAAGAAAAAATTCCTGGAAACTTTGTCATTGTGCTACATATGGAAAAGGAGAACTATGGATGTTCAGAGTCTTAAGAGCAGTCATAGAGAAAAGTGGAGCTTTGTAAATGTTTTAATTACAATTTCCCTCCTTGAATTGAACCCATTGGGCATAATAAAAGAAAGAAAGGGTGTAGGTGTGGAGGGAGGGGTGAGCATGGAAGGGGAATTGGCAGGAGATTTCAGCCAGGCTCCTGCAGGAACCAGCTGCTTGCTGCTCTAAGCAATGAAAATCTTTGCATGTAATTAATTCCAGCGATCAGAAGCCTGCCATGCTTTTGCAGGTAATGGGGAAGCACTGTTCCTGATGGGACCCCTTGAAGATACCAAATAGCCAGTGGCTAAATCAAGCAATTTAAAAATTATGGATGTTTTGCTAAATAAATGAGCATGCCTCATTAGTGACAAAGAGGATTGCCAAACAGCTCCCTACTTATTTATTTGCTTGTGTGTTTCACCTCAGGACAGAGAATGCTCAGTAAGTGGAGCTGGGGTCTCTGGGTGAAGTGTGATCGATTAGCTCAGGTAGAATGAAACAACAGCTATTACTCTTTCTACCCATTGTGACACAGGACCTGCAGGGCTGGTACATGGACATGGGGGGAATGAAGCCTCAAGGGGGGAGGGGAGGGACATTACCCATTCTTCTCTTCAGGTGACAGGTTAAGCTGGGACAAGGACATTGACAGCTCATGTATAACCCAGTTTGGCTAACAAAGAGAAAAGGGTAATTCTATTTCTCCTCATGGGGGTTGGATGTCCTCCATAAGAGCAGGCTGGGCTGGTTCTTACAATGTCAGATCATTCTTCAGATGATATCATCATTGAAAGGGGTTCTACTTTGGCTTGAATAAAAACCAAACTCTTGAGTATGACCCGCCTTGCAAGTCTTATTTTAAATTTTGCTCACTGAGCTCCAGCCACATGACCTCAGTCTACATCTTCACCACATTCCCTCATCTCCTGGGCCCTCTGCACTCTTGCTATGACAGAGAGGCTCTTAGTTAACGCCGCCCAGCCATCAGTCCCTGCTGATGGTCACTGCCGCACACAGATTCTTTCTGACTGTCCTGATTCCATCAGATCTTTATAGAAGCAGGGACAAGTTCTCCCACTTTGTGGCACTCACCACGCAGCCAATGTAACTTTGTCAGCATATTTGATTAACGTATGCCTTTCCCGCTAGGAAATATGTTCCACGTGAGCAAAGATGGCGTCTCTCTTGACACACTGTCCTATCCCCAGTGTTTAGAAAATAAAAAATAGGTAACCCATTTCTGTTGAATAAGTAAGTATTTAGGGAGTTCCTCCTTTAAGTTGTAGATCATTTCTAATTTTATGGTTTCTGAAAAAGAGTAGGCTGCACAAATAGACACAGAGTCCATCATAAGTTGTGAACATCCTATAATAAAACTGGCACAGAAAGACCACAGGGCCAGAGCATGTCTCATATAATCACTGATGAACAGGAGCACTGATTCTGCCGCTGGTCACCAGAGATACTTGTATTCTCTGCCCATCATCTAGGAGAGGAGTTATAGCTTCAGCTATAACACATTTACAGAGATTTGGAGAAGTTATCCAGGGAAGTGGGGCGGGGGAGGAGGATAGGGGAAAGGCTGGGAATTTCATGCTATTATAAACCTGAGAGAGACATCCCTAGTTTCATAGGGAACTGAGGTACAGAGAGCTTAAGCAATTTTCACTCATAAAATTAATATTGACAATATTTTAAAATGAGGAGAGTGATAACTGATGGAGCAAGGTATGGAATGAGGCATAAAATGAAGAGATCAAAATTAGAGCAACTGAAAATTTTAAACACTGTTGAGCTTAAGTTAAAAAATAAAAATAAGGTAGGCCTCCCTGGTGGCACAAGGGGTTGAGCACCACACTGTGGGGCTTCCACAGTCACTGAAGCACAAGTTCTATCCCTGCCCATGGAGGGGACCCACATGGTGCAGCAGACCTCTCCAGCCTCTCCTGCTGCTTCCCTCAACAGTGGATTTCAGTCTCTCTGCCTCTTCTGCTCCCCATTCTGTCTCTGGTGAATCCTTTCACCCACCCCCACTGCACCTCTGGCCTGTACCCAAGCCCTTGCATGCATGCATAAATAAAATATTTCAAAAAAATAAGGGGAAGGGAGTTCAAATTCCAAAACCAAATCCTTTCCATCCTATAACATGAACTCCTTCATGTGTTGTGAATTCCCAAGCATTTGACACTGGAAAGAACCTAATGGTTTTTGGCTACCCATGCTAAGGAACAGAATTCACTTTACCATTCATCAGTCATTGGAAGATATGGAAATGGAAAAATGCCCTCCTGACATTTTGCAAATTTCCACATGTATTTAATGAGCATGTGCATGGGCAGAGAACTGTGGTGAGCTAAAGCTGTAAACACAGAAGACACCAGAAGAATCCAGTAGAGAAAGGCCTTCAGAGAAAGAAGCTTAAATGCAATGAAATCAAAGTTCCTATGGATAGTGGCTGCTGTTCAATCTCTTGATTTCATTTTAAGGCTATTTGGCTTTTGCTCATGAGATCCCACTGAAGAGGCTCTCCTCTAGTAGCACTTTATGTGGGGCCTCAATCTACCTCACATGTACAGCAAGAGGCACTAAAACCCTGGCAAAGATTCAACCTCCTACTTCCAGAGAGTCTGGGGCATTTTTCAAATGTGTTGCATAGTGCAGTTAGCTGTCTCAAGGGTAAAATATGTAGGCTCATGGAAGAACCACTTCGGTTTGGCCTGTGTTTCCCAAAAACTGCACACCAAGGTCAATGCAAATGAAGCTGGTTTACAGGCTATTGCAGGGAAGTTGCAACGCACACAAACACAATGTCTAACTTAAGATATGGATTCAGAATGGGACGGCTCCTGATAAGGAATCTCTCTGTTCTGCTCAAGAACACTAAGCTAACTGCTCCCTCTTTTCATTCCTCCTCCTTCTCTCTTTTTCTTAATATTTTATTTTGCATAGAAGAACTGGGTTATAGGCCAGAGGTGTGGAGGATGAGAGGATTTGCCAGAGACAGAGTAGGGAGCAGAACAGGCAGATCTACTGAAATACACTGCTGAGGGGAGCAGCGGGCAAGACAGGAGAGGTCTGTGCCATGTGGGTCAGCTCCCTGACCGGTGACTGAACTCCAGACATAGGGGTCATAGCACTAGGACTCAACTTCAAGGCCACCAGAGAGTTACTCTCTTCCTTCTCATTGTGGAGCAGAAGTTATAAGAATCAATAGAAATGAAACACAAGGATCACTACCTCACAATTTGAGTAAGCAAGACCAAGAAACTGACCTGGGAATGAAGCACCTTGAGACTGTGATAAATGGAAATAAGTATTTGGTCCACACATACTGGGAGAAACTATCTTCCAGAGATTCTGATGTGAATAAGGCTTAAGCAGCCTTCCTCTCACAGAGAAATGCTCTCATTGGTTTGATAATGGAAGGAAGAGGATGCCACAAAAGGACGTGAGCCTTACAAACAAGAAATACCACCTCCTTTCTCATGCTCCTGGAGATCAAGCCTGAGTGAGACACCTTGACAGGCTCAGGACTTTTGTATATATACATGACAATTATTATAATAGCAATAGGGCTAGCTCTGATTTCTCATGTCTAGAGTAAAAGAATATTGGAATTAAGAAAAGCCTCAGAGGTCACCAGATCAAAGACCCACTTACAGCAGAAATCTATCATTCTGATACCTAAGAAAAAGTTACCCTGTGACTCTCAGAAAATCTGTCTCTCCAGACATCTTTTACTTCTCCCTCACGCCTGTGCCATTACATATTTATTCATCTGCCCACTTATCTGTCACTCAGCTTTTCCACTGAATTTCTGCTACATCTGGCTGGGTATTCCCCAGTGCCAGGGCAACCAGGCCCTCCTTTGTCTCCTTCCCCTTCTGGTACCGCTGACCCTGTTGGAGAAAGCCCACAGCTGTTCCAGCATAACACTGTCCAACCTCAGAACCTCACAAATTGTTTTTCTTACCCCTACTAAATTCCCTACAGCAACTGTTCAAAACTTGTTTTCCTTTTTTCTAGGTCCCACTTCTCTATGAACCCCTTTCTTGTTCTATTTCAGAGAAAATGAGGAGTCATCAGGCATGTGCTGCCTCAATTTTCCTCTCGGCTACCTCCACAGATTCATATTTTTACCTGTCTGAAAAGAAGGAAAATCTCAATTGCTCTAATGTTGATCTCTCCATTTTATGCCTCATTCCATACCTTGCTTCATCAATTATCACTATCCTCATCTCAATATATTGTCAATTTTACTCCATTAGAAAAAAACTAGAATCTTTCTTTAACCTTGCCTCCTCCTTGGAACTCAACTGCCTCTTTCCTTCCCTGTACCTCCAAATTTACCCAAAGAGTCATCTGCAGTCACGTCATTCATTACCTTTCATTTACTTCCCAGGGCACAGCACCTGGGATCTTGACATTCTCCTCAGAGTAACCTCTCCAGGGTCACAGGAGGCCTCTGCCTTTTAAGTCCAATCCTCATCAGGTTTTAATCTACATAACATGTCAAAATTTATCTTTCTTCTTGAAGCCCTCTTAGTTTTGGTAAAACAGCTCTTGGCCCATTCTAAACCTGCCTTCTTCAGTCCTCTTACTCACACATCCTAGTGTTATTCAGGGTTCTATCCTGGTCCCTATTCTCTGCAGTGGTTCTTAAGTCATTCTGTTTCTAGCCCCATTTTGATCTCTGTTATATAAGGTGGAACATGTGTAAGGGGTTAAATCCACATTCATGACAACATAAGCACTATGACAGGTAAGCAATGTTTTCTCATGCCTGAAAGCACACCCACCATCATCACCTTAGGTACCCGATAGATCTGTGTAAACACCCAAGTCTTCGCTGGATTCCACAAGAATGTAATGTTTTTAAATCTTTATCTTTTGTACCCTGCTTGATAACATATTCCTCAGACATCACACAGCAGCATGAATCCTCAGAGGTAGAACACAGAGACATTGCATATCAAATAAAAGTTAGTTTCCCATTTCAGAAGAACTATCAGTTTTATACACACCAGTGCTCTCTCTACTTGCTTTGGAATGAAGATTCATTCTCACAGCTTCAACTATCCACCTTAGAACACACAAGCCAATCTGACAATCTTTGAACTATAGTTAGATCAAAGATAGGTTGTATAAAAAATTAATAACTTGAAACAACATAAATATCTAAGTTTTTCTCTTCCTTTAGAAATATGTAGATCTGACAAGATAGGGCCACCATTCTTAAATGGTAGCAATCTGCTGGAGCTGAGCAGTGGGAGTACCTTTTGAAAAAGTTACTTGCTTTCCAGTTTTCTTTAGTCCCCACTATTCCCTAGTGTGCTGTGCTTGTCTACAAGCACCAGCCTTGCCAAACCTTGCTTATATTGCAAACTTCCCAACACATTTCTCTAGCACTGAATCATTTCTAAGCTCATATTTACAAATGTTCATTAAGCAATTCCACTTAGATGTCTTCCAGATACCTTCAACTCTTCCCTCTAACCAGCTCCACAGGTTCTATCATCTCAATGAGTCATTCTCCTTGATCCCAGACAGAATTAAATTCCATAGATCTTTGTCTACATTCACAAGTTTCAGTTTATTTTACTAATTTTAAGTGATTAACTTTAGGACTTCAGGCTTCTTAAGTGTGGGTCCAGTGTCTTATAAATTGTTGTCAAGTCGATAGCACATAGAAGTCCTTTAAAATGTGCCCTGAAGTAAATAAAATGATTGGACACATTCAGTAATGGATGACAAACTTAGGCTTTCAATTTTTGTTCTGCCCAATTATATTGAAATTAAAATGTGTTTCCCAATGATTTTTTTCCCATTAGCATTTACTATGCTCTTAATAAAATCATGGGGTAAATAATCTACCTCTTCCATATAACATCCCTGAAAATACTTCTTAATCATTAGATGTCCCTGGGGACCCTCATTCCCAGGTGTATGTCTGATTAAATCGTTGAATATCTTCTGTGTATTCACACTGCCATGACATTAAATCAAAGCCACCATCATTTCTCACCTGGATTACTGCAAAACCTCCCAATTTCGCCTCCCAAATCCACGCTTATTTACCATATTGAAGTCAAATGTAAACATATCATATATCAGCTTTAAAGGCCTCACTTCTCCAGAGCCTTTAAGGTTCAAACGTATTAGCATATCAAAATCCCTCTTGATCTACCCCACACTCACTCTTCCAGCTCCAGCCTTGTGTATTTCCCCACCATAACTTGTAGCAAGTCCCTGCATTTGCTGCTGCCTCTCTGCAGTCATACACATGTGTTTATGTAGCCCAGCATGCTTTCAACTCTCCTTTTCCCTAGCTGGAATTGACTGTTAGAGTCACCTGGACTAGATTTGAAGGACCAGTCATGTATTCTCACAGAACCCCTAGTTTCTCCCATTGAGGTAATGCAGACATACTGTCCTAACTTGCCCCATGAGCTGTGAGAGTTTTCAGACCTTTCTCATGGTACGTGAGAAAGTAAGATTTAATGAAATCATCTTGATGTCTCCTACCAACTTTTTTCAATTGCCAATGTTTCTCTTGAAATGTGTTGTTCAGATCTAATACATTCCCTCTGTGTGGTTAGACCCCCACGGGGTAAAATGAAGCCATTTACATCTCTAGCTCTGATCACTATCAAGCCAAGATTGCTTTGGCTTTAATTTCATCATCTGTAGAGTAATATCACCTTCCTTTACAGCTGCTCCAAGGACTAAATAAAGTGGTATATAGAGCAACTGGCCCAATACTGGCAAACCGTAAGTCCTCAATGAATAACTATTATTATAACAAAGAATAGCATTCTCACAATTCACCTGTATCAGAATCCCATAAAATGTAATCTTCCTATGAATAAGAGAGAATGCAAAGGAATCATTTAGTTCTATTTTGGCAGATGGCGGGATGGAAACACAGAGGCAGCTAATTCCTAAGCTGTCTCTATACCAAGGGTCTCAGAGAAGTCACAGTGGTGGTCACAGGGCGGAAGAATCCCACATATTACCACATTGTGCCACCTTTGGGGGTGATTATTAGAGATACTTCAGCTCAGCCATCACTGTATTCACATAGAACTTCCACTGCCACTGAACCCTGTGGATCACAAAAGGTAATCAAAATAGTGTGTGTTTACATTTCCAGCAAGTAAGCCAGTTTGTCCTTTCTTTCAACAGCCTTCAGCAGGTAGGAGAATCCTTCAGAAAGGAACTATTATTACTGGTTTTACACCAGTTTAAATTGTTCCTACCAGGTATTTGTGGATAAAGGTAGTATGGGCCCATTGAAGAGTTAAACAAATAATACTCTTCATGCCTTAAAACTGCAGCTGGTGGGCCTCCCTGGTGGTGCAAGGAGTTAAGTAATACACTGTGAAGCATCTGCAGCCACTGTGGCATGAGTTCGATCCCAGCCAGGGAGGGGACTACATGGCACAGCAGACCACTCCTGTCTTACCCACTGCTCCCCTCAGCAATGTATTTCAGTTGATCCACCTGTTCTGTTCCCCACTCTGTCTCTGGTGATTGTTCTCACCCTTAACACCTCTGGCCTATTCCCCAGTTCTTATATGCATAAATAAATAAGATCTTTAAAAAAAACTGCAGCTGGCATGTATTAGCTCTTATACTCAGTGGGATTTCACAGCCACATTTAGATATAATTTGCATGACAGTAGTATCTTTTTTTTTTGGGGGGGGGTAGTATCATTTTAGTTGTTTCCTACAGAATTATTTGGAGCCAATACAGGAACAGGCACATGATGGCTACATGACAAGTTTTGAGCAAATAGATGAATTCAAGCAAATGGTCGATGAGTGAAATGTGATAGAAAAAAAGAATCTTAGTATTTTCTGAAAGGAGATTCATTACACCCTCCTCCCTTTCATTTATTACCTGGTACTCAAAGGTCAGGTACTCACTTCCAAACATTCCTGTTAGGTAAACACTTGCAGCCTTGGAGAAATGCCATCAAATGTGGGCGCCCAGGCAAGGATGGGAGTCCAGAAAACATAGCTGATGTGGGCTCTGAATAAGCGGGTTATGTGAGTTCTAGTTCATCTAATGGATTAGTGTATCTTGATGGGTAAAGCGACATTTACTTGAGGTAATTAGTCACACATGATAATCCAGAAGACAAGACTGTGGGCAAAAGTCCTTTTTTATCTTAAAGCTAGGAAAGCTATATGCGCTCTCAGCTTATCTCTAACACTAAGGACAGAGAGGTTCGGGTTGAGCTTTGCCAGCCCATCAGGACCTGAACTTGCATGGAAGGTGGTTCATCACTCCTAACAAGACAATCATCAGAGCAGAGCATGGAGGTTGGGACTGGTAAGTCAGAAGGATTGGGTCTTCTCCTGGGAAGCTGTTACTCCCAGAAACCAGCCTTAGCGCTCTGTAACAGCATGAGCTAGGACAGCCCTCATCCAAGACGTATCTTGAGTTTTATTCTAGAAATTCCTCCTTTTCTATGGAACTGGATTCCCAAGAAACACTTCCCAAGATCTTGAGATTCCAACAGATGTACAGCATTCACTTTGGATGAGAGAATCCAAGTTCTTCAAAATGCCTCAGGGCCACCATTTGGAATTATTTTCAACATCTCCATTCTAGGGGAAGGCACATGGCAACCATTCCTATCTCTGTTGAGACCGGTTTTCTTCATCCTCAAAAACAGAAGTCACTATTTTCTTAAAAGGCATTAAAAATTAAATAACTTTCCATCTGTGACTGAACACCTATCAAAACCGAAACAATTTTAGAAAAAGAAACATTTATTTTACAGTAATAGAAAGATACTATTGTGAGTGCTGATACCACTTGCTGGTGCAAACATCACCCTAGCTGGGAAGGTAGAAGAGGAAGTCCAAGGCCCAGTTCAGAAGCAGTTCTCTTGCTTTGTTTTTAAGAATAGGCATTTCTCCTCCCTGCTTCCTGATAGCGACACCTACCCCAGGCAGGCAACCCCATCCTCTCAAGCCTGCCTTTCTGTAAGAATTATTGGTTAAAACCAAGAAATGTCAGGTCACACTGACCAGGGAGAACTTGAAGAAAAGCCAGGTCTTTCTAAAATCAGTTTGATGCCATTTCCACAAAAATGAACACAGTCTACCTTAAACCAGAGGGACTTCCCACTCAGAAACACCTAAGCAGAGATGTTTCTCCACTGAAATTTTTAATTCATGCAGATGCTCTTCAGTAACTCATTAGTCAGAGCTGGAAGGACCAAATGCCATTTGATTACAACATTCTTACTGTCCTCCAGGGGAAGAATTCCTGGAGCCACATGTCTGGGTATATATTCTCCCCGGTGTGCGCCATGGACATGGACATAGTACCTTACAATGCACACTTTAGTTTCTTTGGGTATAATAGATGATGATAACAGCAATTTCTTGTTGAGTCATGAAAATTCAAATGACACCACTTTCCATGGTGACAACAGAGCATCTAGCACCCACAGTTATATGCATTCATTAGTCATTCACCGGTTACATCACTGAGATGTTAGATCTCTTTTTCAGAAGAAACAAATAGTCTCTACCTCCTTGTCCTACAAGAAGCAGGGTGGCTACTAGAACTAATATTTTTCACTTCCAATTCTGATGCTATCAAGTACAGACTGCACGATTTGGGAGTTTTCTAATTGTGATAATACTGGCTTAGGAAACTATATGAGTTAGAGGGATAGGCTCACACCTCTTCAGAAGTATAATTGTCTATGCTTCTGCTTCTGCAATGTAAAATGGGGTGGGGGTGGTAATAACAGTTTCTCCTCCTAGTATATTGTGCAAATTGAATGAATTAATGCATGTCAAATACTCAACAGAGATTACTGGGCATGGAGTGGAGTGCTAACTCTATAACTGTCAGTTATTATTAGACTACTGGCAGCAAGTAAGAATTTTATAGTATTTATTTAATACCCCATGCCCAAATGAAACAGCGTGGAAATTAAACATTTCTGTTATGTAAATGTAGGTGAGGCCAAGGGATAAGGAGATTTCTTTTGAGATCTGCATGACAGAAAGCCTGCAGTGGCAAAGACACAGCAGCTCCAGGACAGCATGAGCAAGGTGACCTTGGGTATGTGACTTCTTTGATCTGGGTTCAACTAGTCAATAGCAAAACAACTGGGAGGCAACCAAGCACTGAAATTCTAGGAATGAATGAATGCATATACTTTTGTAGATGTCCTTTTGGCTATTTTTTTAACTATTTTTATTTACATATATTTGACATCAATTGTAATCCCCATGTATTCCCCATCACCATATCACTAGTGCACCATCACCTTAGTCCCCTGTGCTCCCATCTGCCCTCAACCCTCCCCCTCCCCCTCCACACCAAGGGTCCCCAATTTGTCCTTGTCTTTTCATTTTTGGCTTTTGTGTCTTTGTTATTATTATTATTATTGTTGTTGTTGTTCTTATTCCTTTCCTTGATCCTTATTTGGTTCCCTTATGTTCCTCCTAAGGGAGGAACCATCTGGTATTTTTCTTTTGCCTTCTGACTTGCTTCGCTAATCATAATCCCTTCCAGTTCCAACCATGTCCCTATGAATGTGTCTAGTTTTATTTCTGATTGCTGAGTAGTATTCCATCGTGTATATGTACCACAGCTTCCCGATCCACTCATCTGTTTTTGGGCATTTAGGTTGTTTCCAAGTCTTACCTATTGTAAAGAGTGCTGCTATAAACATAGGGGTGCAGGTATTCTTTTGAATCAGTGTATTTGTGTCTTTTGAGTATATTCCTAGGAGTGGTTGCTGGATCCTATGGAAGTTCCATTTTTAGTAGACTGAGGAACTGCCATACTGCTTTCCATAAAGGTTGGACCATCTTGCATTCCCACCAGCAGTGTAAGAGGGTTCCTTTTTCTCCACATCCTCGCCAACATTTGTTGTTGCTACTTTTTTAGATATGCGCCATTCTCACTGGTGTGAGGTGGTATCTCATAGTGGTTTGGCTATTCTAAGAAAGGGATTTTACATTGCCTTTAGAGCCTTGTGGAACCCATGTCCTTTTCTTTGTTGCAGTCCTCAACACATACAGGTGCCAAGTGCAGTTTGGTACACTCTGTCAGTGTGGACTGCGGGTCTATCTGTTAGGGGGGAAAGGTCCTTTCAACACCATGTGACTATCAATCTGGCAGAGGAATGGGCACGCATCAATTCTGGGTTCAAGTGTTTGCACTGACATTGATTCGATGTGCGACTACAAGAAGATTATTTAAATTGGTGCCATCACCTCTCTCTTTCACAGAACATTACCATTTATGATTATGTTAATGAATTAAGATTTGTAATGTGACTGGAAAAATCTGAATGAAGAGTTCAGCTGCAGTTGAAAGGGCCATCAATTCTACTCTGTAAGAGATAACACAGGACATGACGGGGACAGGAAAGCCAAAGTGCAGAAGCCCAGATAGAAAGGGCAGTTGTAAGAGTCCCCAAGAGAGGCTCCATTACAGCATAATCTTTCTACAGGGGCAGGTACAGGCTTCTGAGAGATGCACATAACTAAGACGATTTTGTTTATACTTCAACATCCCTATTTCCCTGTCCTCTAGATAATGACCAGCAGCAGAATAAAAATTCTGATGGACGAAAAGAGTATGACAACCTGGGCTCAGAGACACTCTCAGCATCAAAATTAATTCGTAATTGAAAATTTTTGTAAGAGAAACACACACACACACACACATATACTTGTGCATTTGTTGTGGTGGTTTCTGTTGTAGTAAAATTACAGAGAGTAAAACACATGATTTGATATATACAATTAGATAAATTTTAACAAATCACTGTATCTATGAAACCAATACTCTGAGCAGGATATAGAACATTTCTATCACACACACCACCTACAACCCCCATAGGCAATAATGTTCTGATTTCCAATATCTATTAGTTTTGCCAATTCTAAATGTGGATGTTAATGAAATTATGTACTTTACTGTCTTTTTTCTCCCATATAATATACTGTTTTTGAGATAAATGCATGTTACTGCATTATCCACAGTTCAATTTTAATGATTATTAGTACTCCATCATCTGAATAATTCACATTTTCTTATTCATGCTTGTTGCTGGACACCTGTCCTATATCCAGTTTGATACATTATGATGCTACTATGAACATTTTTACATAAGTATATTTGTAGACATAAATCTTCACTTCTCTTAGATAAATAGCAAAAAGTGAACTTGCTCGGTCTTAGTTCAAATCTATGTTTAACTATTTATCAGAAACTGACAATTTTCCAGGTACCATTTCAGATTCCACTGCCACTTTCAACAGGTGACAACTCCAGTAGTACCTATGCTCTCCATATGGTGTTATTGATCTTGTAAATTTTAGCCATTTTCATGGGTGGCAGGATTCCCTAATGTTATCTTAATGTACATTTCTCTGACTACTATATATGCACAGTACTTTTCAGAGGCCTACTGGTCATTTGCATATCTTCTTTTATAAAGTATCCAATTATTTTGTACATCCTTTTCAGTGCCTATTTTATTACTGGTTTCTAGATCTTTATTTTCCCTGAATACAAGATTTTTTAAGGCTAAATTGTTGAAACTATCTTCTCCAAGTCTGTGGTTCACTCTTTAATTTTCTCAAGAATATCACTTGAAGAGCAAAACATTTTAATTTTGATCAAGTCCAATCTACTGGTATTTTCTTATGCTTAGAGCTTTTGTTTTCTTTCCAAGAAAGCATTACCCACCTCAAGGCTGCAAATTTCCCTATATTTTCTTCTAGAAGCTTTATAATGTTAGCAGTTGCACTTAGCTTTATGATCCATTCCAAATTATTTTTTGTCAAGGTTATAAGTCAAAACTTTAACTTCTGCCAGGTTTAAACTGCATCAAAGTAGTCTTGGAAAATAACTTCTTATATACTCTACCAAAACTGCAAGTAAGCTGTCACAGTGGTGAGTTATTTTTGTTTTGGGTATTTTAGTGGGGAGGGGAGAAGGTTGCTTGTTTTTTTTTGTTTTGTTTGTTTTTTTCAAGTCTCTAAAATTAGATGAAATAAAACCCATGTCATCATATTAGGAACACATAATGTGTGAGGGAATCTTCAAGTGTCTACCCACAGTAACTCACTGAATCCTTAAAATCCAAAAACTAAAATCTAGAGAGATTACAGTAAACATAACAATGGTCATAGAGTAAAGAAGTAGTTGAACTAGGATTCAGACCCAAATAGGTTAAGTGAGGAGCTCACAAAAGTAATCACAACCATAGATCACTTAATTCTGTCAAATATAACATAGACAGCCTATTTTAAGGTGGAACAGAATTATGGATATTTTGCCATCCTGGGCTTTAAGAGGAGGGGGACTCCGTTAGCAGGCCAACAGTGAGGCCATGCTGGAGCCAGGCTAACCTCTCAGTCCTGGGAATCTAGGAAAGAGCTCTCCAGAATGAGGATTTCTGTCATTCCAATCCCCCTGGGCTCTGGCTTTCAGCCACCTGGCCTGGCAAGGTGTACCCCTGTCCATAAAGATAGACCAACACACCCCTGCCACCGACCAAGGCCTGGAGGTTAGAGCTGAATTAGAGGGAGCACCCAGAAGACCATGCCTGGTGTGTCTGTTTTGTCTGTGCTGCATGTGCAATAAACTGCTACACTCAGGTGTGTGTGTGTGCGTGGTATGTGAGAGTAGAATGAATTTGAAGTTCCTTGAGTGACTATTGTGTCAGATTCTACAGTAGGCCTTTCCATTTTAGTTCATGGAATCTTCAAAAATTCATTGGCAAGCGCATGTTATCAGGCTTGGACAGAGGAGAAAATTTAGGCTCAGAGAGTCAGACAGTGAGAGCCAGGCCATAGGGTCAGCTGGGTCTGAGAACGCAGGCCAGGTTGTCTTGCTCCAACTCTGGAGGACCCTATGATCTCAGAGATTCAAGTACCAAGTCATTGAGGAAGAAGATAGGGAGTGGTCTGATAGAAGAAGTAACCTTGTATTGGTCTCTACCATATTGCATATAGGCAAGCAGATCCCCGGAATGACTCGGAGTATGTCTTAGGGTCTAAACTCTTGAGCTCCAAGCTTACATCTTTGCTAACACCAGCCTGCAGGCCTTATACATTGAAGTTCATGCACATGTACAAATTGCTAGCTCCTCCCTGCCTCCTGCTTCTTACCCTCATTATCCTTAACAATGATCATGACAGACCACCATGGTGTATTTTGAACTCAATGCACAGACTATAGTCAGATCCAGACAGGGAAGAAAAATGCCCAGCAATGAAGAAGGTCCTGCCTTGGTTCTCTGCTGCTCTGTTGCCTAAACCTAGATCATGGGGGAAGCAGACCTCTACACACCACCAACCCCCCCAACCCCCCCTCCCCCCACTGAGTGTGAAACAACAGAAAATCTAGTTGCTCTCTGCAGTGCTGGGCTGAGACCCCTCAGTCACCTGAAAAGAACACAGAAGGTCATTTGTCAGGAAACTATTATTATTTAAAACGTATGCGGCTCCCTGGTGGCACAGTGGATTGAGCACCACACTGTGAAGCATCCAAGACACAATAGTGCAAGTTTGATCCCTGACCACAGAGGGGACCATGGCACAGCAGATGTCTCTCTCCTCTCCTGCTGCTTCCCTCAGCAGTATGTTTCAGTCCATCAGCCTGTTCTGCCCCCCACTCTGTCTCTGGTGCATCCTCTCACCTTCTACGACTCCGGCCTGTACCCCAGCCCTTGAATGCAAAAATAAAAAAAGCTTTAAAAAAAAACATACGAGGAAAAGGAAACCAAATCCAGTAATAACTGTATGTCTCTTTTTCTTGGCGTTTCTGATACTTCATGGACATAGAGGGAGTTTGTTTTTCCCAGAATCAATCTCTTTGGGGTGATGACTACTGCTTCCTGTAAAAACTGGCAAGTACCACTTAAAAAAAAATACAAGTTTGGAGTGGGGGAAAGGATGTTGGGAGGGGAGGATGAATACTCCGAAACACCCAGGATTGCACTCCTTAAAATGTGTACCGCATCACTTGGGTTTGCAAAAAAGTGACTTCTTCTCTGGCCCTACCCGCCCCTCCCCAGTATGATACTAAAAAAGAAAGTCCTATGATTCCCAAGCACCATCACATTTGAGAAGCACCAGCTACTGATGGACACAGAGGTGATTAGAGGAGGAAGAGGACATCTGTGAGAAGCAGGCTTATTCCCGAATACTTCCCACAAGGGAGTCACTCCAGGACTTTCTAAGATTCTCTGTGCATCAGAGAGCTGGGATGGCCTCTACCATTCCACGTGGGTCCCTGAGAATCTGTGCCCTCTGGCTCTCACTGCCGGCAAGATCTTCTTGGTAGGGAGGTTACCGTGGGGATCCTTTGTTCTGGTAGTTTAGAGGAGGCAGCTGCCTCGCCGCAGGGCTCCGTGTCCCCTCTAACCCTCCCTGGCTAGTCGTTTTCATAGGGCATGATTCATGGGGAGAGGGTCATGCAGGTTTATTCTTTACGGTCCTATCAAGCTGTCTTTCCTACGGCAAACAGGACGGTGCAGAGCCAGGGGTTGGGATTGGCCTTTTCTGTTTATGATCTGTTCTTGGTCATAAATTTTGACCAGGAGGGCAGAGTGATTGCTGGTTGTTGAGAAGCTGAATGGGGAGCAGGAGGAGGTGAAGCAGGAGGGGTGTGGGGAATGCCATGAAAAGGGAATGCGGAGCTGGCGCTCCATGAAGGTCACTTTGCTTCTGCAGCAAAAAAATGAAAAATAAAAGACAACAAAAATGGATTCTCTCATTTCCAATATTTCTTTGCCATTACAGACATAGATGATAAAGTTCTGGACAAAAGGATGCTGTTGTTTTTGTTCTGTGGTTTCCTTTATCAGATGCCATAGTGTTTAGGAGGAGGCCTGTGCAATGAAGCATAAAATCAAAAGGAAATGGAGGAGTTTTCTCATTGGTACACAGGCTGCAAATCAAGGGAATTATTTGTGCTTCATCTGTTGGTGGTTCCCGAAGGAAAGAACAGAAGGAAAGGGCTGGGAAGAGTGAGAACAGAATTGGAAGAAACAAGTAGGGCTAATGAGAATGTCTGGGATTTATCTGATAATAGTATGCAGGCCTGAGCTCCTCAGACTGTGTGTGTGAGTGTGTCATACGCACATGTGAATCTATTTCCCAAGACAAAAGGATGTGGAAGGGATTCACGAGCTACTAGGATGGAAGCTAGACTTTCAGTAGCAAACGTCATGTAGGATATGCAAACTCTGAAACTTATCAATGTTCTAAACTCATGCTACGTCATGAAGAAATTTAAAAAGTAAGACATGAAATAAACATTGGCTTCATAATAAGAAGCCGAGTAAAACTACTACCCTCGGGCCTCCCTGGTGGCACAATGGGTTAAGCAACGCACTGTGAAGCAAACCTCAGCCACTACAGCACGAGTTCGATCCCTGCTGCCGGCCAGGGAGGGGACCCACATGGCACGGCAGACCTCTCCTGTTGTGCCCGCTGCTCCCCTCAGCAGTGTACTTCTGTTGATCTGCCTGTTCTGCTCCCCGCTCTCTGTGGTGAATCTTCTCACCCACCCCCCACACCTCTGGCCTATACCCCAGTGCTTGTATGCATAAATAAATAAATCTTTTTTTTTTTAAAAAAAAAAGCTACTACCCTCCTCAACCTCTTATTTTATACTTGGAGCCAATCAAACACTGGGATAGTAACATGGGATTTATCTGATAACAGAGAATATTTTTTATCAAAAAAGATCAGCGATTTAAGTTGGAAAAGAAGACTTTACCTTATTGAACATTATTAGGAGACACAAGGAAAAAATAAATCAATGGTCTTACTTTCAAGGGCACAACATCCAAAGTAGTTTTTCACTAGGAGCAATTGTGTCCCCCAAAAGACATTGAGTAACGTCTGGAGACAATTGTTTGTTTTCACAACTAGGGGAGCATGCTACTGGCATAGAGTGGGTAGAATCTAGTTCAAATGCACATGAATTATCCAATCTAAAATGTGAATAATGGACCTTCCTGGTGGTGCAAGGGGTTAAGCACCGCACTATGAAGCATTCATAGCCACTGAAGTGCAAGTTCAATCCCCGGCCAGGGAGCTGACCCACATGGCGCAGCAGATCTCTCTTCCCTTGCCCACTGCTCCCCTCAGCAGTGTATTTCAGTCCATCTGCCTGTTCTGCCCCCCCACCCTATCTCTAGTGAATCCTCTAACCCACCACACCTCTGGCCTGTATCCCAGTTCTTACATAAGTAAATAAATCTTTAAAAAATAAATAAAATGTGAATAACACTGCATCTGAGAAATCCAGCAGCCATATTACATTCAGAAAGCACCCTTAGCTTGGTAGCTCAAACTATTTTTTTTTTCAGTAAAGTAAATGTCTCCACTGCAGACTGCCATGCTACTGGAGAGACAAAGAAGGCTTCTGAGCTGCACTTCTAGAATCTGGCAAGTGATTCTAAAGGGCCATAACCTGTCCTGTCACCTCTGTGAGACAGCAGCGAGTCACCCAGAGCCTGCTGTGGACACACAGGGGACCAAGCCTGCCCAAGACCAAGAGAGCAGGGGTCATTCCACACCACAGGGCCCAGGACAACAAGAGCCAAACGAGTGTCACCAAATCTGCTGTCACATTTCTAGGACCTAGTAGTCCTTGGACATAAAGACTGTAGGAAAACTGGGTCTATGTGAGTCATTTCAAATCCCCCAGTTACTCTTCTAGCTCAAATCTTTGCCAGTTCTAACAGGATAAAGGGTCACAGCACAAAGCAGCTTTACTCAAGCAAACAGTCACCTACTAAAGTACTTGCTCATAACCCACGACCCTCCCAGCTTCCCAGCTCCCACCACACACTTGCTTCATTCTCAAATCTACCAGCCCAGGATCTCCAATGGATATTTGTCAAATATTATCAAAAAATGCTGATGGGAGCAAACTCAAGAATCATAAAGATGCCAGTAAAATGTGAACCCAGAGGGCAATGAATTGTAGGTGCCTATTAACCAGTTCACTTGGTAGGGCTTTTGACAGACCTTAGTATTTTTATGGAAATTCCTACCATTTCATTTTCTTTAATTCCTACTTCATTGTCTGGCTGCTTGATTTAACACGGATTATTCTAAAAAAATGAATTCTTGATTAACTTTTTTAAGAGGTGGAAAGAACTGAAATGGCATTTGTTTATGCCTTACATTCTGAAGCTTTATTGGGCTGCTCACTGAGTGGAAAGAAAAGATTTCTGACTTTGGCCAGCCATGCCACTGCAGTGATAATTAAGCAAAATCTTATCCCTGCCCTCCCCCCCCCAAAAAAAAATTCCTTTTGCCGCATTCTGTATCCTTTCTCTTATACTGGTTGCTCCCTTTCCAAGACAGCAGGGCAGACCATACCAATTTAGGAGAATTTGCAATAACCCAGATGGCAGAAGTTGATTGTCAAAGTTAGCAATTTTAGCTACTCCCAGCACAAAGGGACACTTGCCATAGCTTTCTTGTTCTAATTTTGAAGCCAACATTAAGAAAGAAAGAAAAAGGATGCTTTTTCTGAAGATAATCTTATGTATTTCAAAATTATCCCTAATAAGACACAACCCACGCCAGTCATTAAAAATACATGCTCTCCACTGGTGATATGGTGATGGGGAATGCATGGGGATTACAATTGATGTCAAATATATGTAAATTTAAAAAAAATTATATTAAAAATAAATAAATAAAATAAAAAAAATCCTCTCCCTCCCTTGCTCCCCACCGTCTCTCCTATGAGCTTTAGAGTCAGAGTAAATTAATCCAATTCTGGGGGTGCCACTCACCAACCATGTGAACTTGGTAGTGACTTAGCTACTAGCTTTGGCCTCTGTTTTCTCACTGCTACGATGGGGAGAACAGAAAAGCCAAGTGTTAAGTATTTCTGCAGCAAGCATTGCTGTGAGTGGTGGTATAAGACTGCAATTTTAGTGTTTTTCCCCTTTGCAAGATGACCTCCTCCAGAACTTGGTCACTTACCTTACTCACTGCTAACGGAAACAGAGGCACCCATTAGCCAATTAAAATTCTATAGGTGTTTTTATAGGAAATAGCAAGGATCCTATGGAATAATATTCAGGGAATGATCTATACATAAGGAAGATTGACAGGCCCCCAATGCAACTGTTTTTCTTTCAAAGATGCAGTCACACCATGAGGGGAGTGGAGCTGTTAAGTAGCTTGATAGGAAGTGGTTCTTCCCTTCTGCAAGACCTCCCCCCTCTCTGGTTTCCTCTTGCTATACTGATCTATTTCTCCTCTTCATTTTCTCCCTTTCACTTTTGATTCCCCTCCAGGCTATCTTTAACATTTTCCAGGTTGGTCCCAAATCTTCTAACCTTCCCTCCCTTTTCATTCTTCTCATTAAGTATGCACTTGCTAAGGGACACCAGGATTCAGTAGGACAAATCACAGAACATTACGAGATCTGGATAGCTCCAGAATCATTATTTCATTTATATATTTTTGTATTAAATTTATGACTTGCTGTAGCACCTCTACATTATGAAAATGATTAACCTGCTTGCTCCTCTTTTCACATTATTTCCACTCTAATGCTTCATATGAAACCTTTCTGCCTAAGCTTAATGATCTAGAGAGAAGTGATCTTAACTTTCTTTATTGAAACCCTCAAGAAGAGGTTAAGTTCATATTCTGGTGTTTTTATAATAATTTTAAGGACATGAATTGAGACACGGATGAATTGAATGATTTTTAAGAGTCTGCTAGAACCCAAGTTTATACTGAGGCTAAAATTTATCTCCCCTAACCCTAGGGCCAGCACTTTGTGAATAAACTACACTTACTCAACGTGTATTCCCTTTTCTGCAAAAGTTCAGTGTAATAGATCTGCTCCTTGACTTTGAGTAAGCTTTTCCTGAATTGAGCAGGTCACTTAAGCTGTGATCTCCATGAGATGACAGTACCTGCTAAAAACCAGGTTCTTTCACATGCATTATTTCATTAAGAAAATTCTGGAACCATCAAGTATTATCCTTACTCAGCAACGAGAGAAAAAAATGAGATTAAGGAAGGAAGAAGTGATGGTCATATACCTAGAATGAAGAGGGTTCTAAAAATGTGTTTATTAAACACCTGACCCAGAAGCACCAGCTATCAAAAGGAAAGTTCAGATTTTAAACTTAGGCCTTCTTGTTATATTAACAGTTACCCTAGTCATTTCTATTTTTCTGTGCTTGTTCATGCTATTCCCTCTTGAAGGAATGCTTTCCGTACCATCTTTGTATATTGAAATCCCACCTACTCACCTATCAGTCCCAGTTCATATATGCGCTCCTCCAGAGATGTTCTAATGAATTCACCCCATATTCATTATCCTCCTTCAGCCTTCTCTTTCTTAAAAAGATTTATTTATTTATGCATACAAGAACTGGAGTACAGGACAGAGTGTGGGGGGGTGAGAAGATTCACCAGAGACAGAGTAGGGCACAGAACAGGCAGATCAACTGAAACACACTGCTGAGGCGAGCAGCAGGCAAGACAGGAGAGGTCTGCTGCACCATGTGGGTCACTACCTGGCGGGGGTCGAACCCATGCTGCAGTGGCTGTGGATGCTTCACACTGTGGTGCTTATAACCCGATGTGCCACCAGGGAGGCCCCTCCTTCAGCCTTCTTCATCTCTGCAGACACAGAATTCTGCTCAAATCTTTGTTGAAACACGTACCAAACTTGCTGGCATTGGAATCATTTCTTTATAGTTCTGTCTCTCCCAGAATACTTATTCATTCAAGTATTTACTCATTGATGAAATTGTTACTGGAGCTACTAAGTGATGGAAGCCTACGGGTAAGGGGCTGATCCAATAAGGCAGGATTCTTGAAGTCATGGGGTTAAATTTTGGAGTGTGCAGAAGGGGACAAAGAATTACAAAATGTGATCTCTGATGACAAGGAAATCTGATGGACATAAGGCAGGAGGGTCAGTGGGAAAGGTCACTTGAGATTGATGGGGCATTTCCAAGGGGTGACCTATGATATGAGTTCTAAGGAGGGAGAGTAAAAAGGCTATGAGAAGATCATGGCAAGGAGCATTTCAGACAAGAGCTTCGAAGTGTCCTTGACCGGTGAAGGTCATACGCTAGAGAACCAAAATAGAGATTGGCAAGACTTGAGCTTGCAGGGAGGACAGGGGAGGCCAATGTTCATCTCCAACATGGTGCAAAGGGCAAAATGGTGCAATGCAGAACGTTCTGCAAGCAGACACAGGTGGACCCCAAGATCTGCCTTGTCCCCTATAAACTGTGTGTCCTAGAACAATTTTCTCAATCTTTCTGTTTTTCTCTTTTCATACACGGAAAAAAGGGAACTGGAGAGAAAGAAAGGGTTAAAGTTAATATACAGAAACCCTACTGAAAGGGGATCCAGGGGCTAGATGGCACGTATGGCTCACCAGCAAAGTACTAGACCCAACAAGGCTTCCGTCTCAAACAGGAAGTGGTATTGCTTTCCCACACAGAAGAAGTCAGAGGAAGGTGACTTCTGCACAGTGATAGTCCCTGTGGAGGTTATGTGAGGGAACACTGGCTTGGGATCTGGCAAATTCCTCTGTCTCACCATGAAACTTCACTTTCCAATTCACTTATTTTCATTGTTTCCAAACAAACTCACTTTGTTGGTAAGATAACCAATTTTGTTTGACATCAACAAAGGAAATCAATAAAAATATTAATCAGAGCATTTAGGTTATTTCCATATCTTGGCTATTGTAAATAGTGCTGCAATAAACATAAGAATGCAGGTTTCCTTTCAAATTAGTGTGTTCGTGTTCTCTGGGTAGATTCCTAGGAGTAGAACTGCTGGATCCTATGGCAGATCCATTTTTAGTGGCTTTCCATAGTGTCTGGCCCAGTTAACATTCATACCAATAAGGAACAGCAAGATGCACAGGGGTGCTATGGTGGTGGGAGAACTATGGGAACTACCCCTGAGGGGAGAAATTAAATATTGCATAAAAATTAAAGATGATGTAAGCAAATAAATAATATATTATTAGTAGGGCGGAAACTACTCTGTACTAGCACTGAGTTGGAAACACATGAAGTGGTGAGGCCCATAAAACAGCTATGGGTTCCTTTAACATAGATATAGGGAAATGTGGTACATACCACAGTGGAATGCTGTACTCTTCAGCTATTAAACAATATATAGTCATGCCATTTGTAACAACATGGTAGGAATGAGAAGGTTATTAGTTTAGTGAAATAAATCAGATGGAGAAAGACAAACACCATATGATTTCACTATGTGACAGAGAAAATAAACAAACTGGTGAACTAAATAAAACAAAAACAAACTTCAGGAATGTGAGACCAATTACTGGTTACCAACTAGAAAAGAATGGTGGGGCGTTGGGTGAACTGGGTAAAGGGTGACAAATGTATGGTGAAGGACGGGACGGGACTTAAATGGTGAACTTATCACAGATTGACTTTTTATGATGCACATCTGAAAGTTATATAATGTTCCTTCAATAAAAAACGATGAGCAAGTGGACTGCGCTCTGCAAGTATGTCACCTGCAGCCACCTGCAGCCGATGCAGAGGTCAGAGAACACAAGGCCCTTCTGAGGACCAGATCGGAGACAGCGGCTCAGGGATGCTTTCATTTTTGCACTTACGCTGGAGCCTCTCTGGGATCGGAGTCGTGTTTGGGCACTGTCACTGGGTACCGCACTGACAAATGAGCTTAACACCCGAGAACGCTGACTCTGGGTTTTTTGGTTCTAAAAGTAGAACATATTCAACCGTAGGTTTCTTTCTTTCCTAAACCCAATTTACCATCCTCGTGTCCATGAGAGACGACACTGGGGGCTTGCTGCCACTGACTGAAATGAAGAACTCACACTTTGTGCCAAGGAAAGATGGCGAATTTGCCCAGAGATCCAGATAGAATGAAGGGACCGAGTCCACGAAACCAGGGATCCTGATTGCCTGTGTCTCTGTTGACCTGTGAGGATCAGGGGAAGCCTCTCCTAGGAATTCATTTCAGTATAGCTAGGACCCCAGCTGTAAAAGAAGAGTACAGGCCATGGAAATAGTGAGGCTCTAGAACCTACTCGAAAGGTGAAATCAGCCACGCTTGCCCCCAAATATATGCAATGAAACAACAGTCAGTCAGTAATAATTACCTGGACATTAAAACAGTTTAAAAAGTCTGTATATATGTGTGTGGGGGGCATGTCCATTGTTGAAAGCAAACTGAGAAATTTAAAGGCAACTTTAAGTGAAAAAAAAAAAAAAAACAACAACACAGAAACCTGCTAGAAATTTTGATCCTCAAACAAAATCTAAAAATATCACTTTTAACTGAATAGTCACACTCAAAAAATATGGTAACAATATTTTTCTTCATCATTGAAGAAGTAACCCAGCAGTTTAATCTTCAGTTTCGTGGCTTAACACAAGTCTTACTCACACATCAAAAATCTCTCCCCCATGTTATTAAGGTAAAGTCCACTGCTAAAGTTATTAAGTTAAAGTCCAACAGAATAAACGGTCTAACTGTACTCTTTTTATTACCTATTTTTATGCTTTTAGATCTGTTTGTTGACTCTGGGATGTGGAGGAAAAAAATGATATTCTCAATAGGTTGTGGGTTGTTTTGGTATTTACTGACATGAATAATCATACGGATTTACAGATACCCATCCACACCCCTTTCATAGAATGCCTTAATTAACTTGTCTGGGATTTGGAAGCTCATGGTCTACGAAGTCAGCAGGATCATTAAACCCAATCTTATTTTCAGTCTAACCTGATATTTCACTAGAGCCATTCAAATCAATTTACCCAACAGAGACATTTGTCCCTGGCCTGTCACCACAACCGTACCAAGCGTCCTACACTTCTTTATCTTTTGGCAGGGCCATCATAAGCAAGCGACACAGAGGGTGATGGATGAGAACTCAAATAAGCCATACATCCCGCAGCCCTTCATCTCCTGTCAGGTGGACTGGATTTACGCCCACTGGCCTTGGCAATGGCTCTTAGCTCAGCTCTGAGAGAGTCAACTTAAAATGACACTCTCTTTTAGGAGTGAATCTCCTCTCAATGTGGCACCAGGGAGAAGAACACAGAAGACAAGGGAGGAAGGGGACATGTCAGAACTCTTTACTCTCTCATGTGGCTTGTGGCCACTTCCTTTTCCCTTTAGAATTGAAAATACCTTTCTAGATCAGCCCTTGTTCTGGCACTTCACACACACACCCATCCACAACTAAAATGACCAGAAACTGTCTATTTTACTTTGGCCATTAATTGGTGGGAGTCGAGTAGAACAGACAGGATGGGAAGAGTCAGATACTACCTGGTGATTCTAGACCACAGTAACAGACTTGCCTGGGAACCAAGAAAGTGGTCACCTGCTCTGTAAACAGTGCAAATAGGTCCCATAGGTAGGAGAGCTTGGCTTCCTCCTGTGCTTTTGCAGGTGCCTGCATACCCACACCTGCTCTTCATCCCAGTGTTGGTTTAAAGCAAGGCACCCACAGTGGGAGATGTGTCAGACATGAGCAGTGACAAAGGTCTTGCGGTGAGTGGTCCCTGGTAGCTTGTGAAAGCTGCAGGGATGGGATTTTGCACAGAGCTGTGTCTGTTTCTGCACGCGGAAGCTGAAGTCCTTTTTCTTCATTTAAAAAAAAATTATCTATCCCTTCTTCCTCCTCTAAAAAATATCATTTGTAACTCAAATAAGTATAAATAATGGGATGCCACCTAAGAAATTAGGAATTTAGTGTAAAAAGATAATGAAGTTGGAGAAAGAAACTGTGATAGTGTCCCAACAATTGTTTAAGATAGTTTTCTGTGCTTTATCCCTCTAAGAGAAGTAGAAATTTTGTCATTCATGATGTGTATTAAGTTAATCCAAGTAGCTCCTAGCCACTCTTCCATTCATTTTGCTAGTCAACAATACCATAAAAATAACGATGGTGACTTCTCCGTACATCTCATTTTCTATCCTTCTTAGTATACATCCTGAGTAGTGCAATTTACTTCAATGTCACCAAGAAAGCCAAGTCCCTTTGGGACTTCATTATCATAAACTGCAATCTGCTGCCAATTTATATGTCCTTAGCTGCTCCTTGTTGTAACTTCCCTTAAAAAAGAAAACAAACCCAAAACAACAACAAATTAATGACAAGGTAGTTTAAATCCTGATTTCCATCAGGCCTGTGACTTTCCATCTTTATTTTTGTTTTGTTGTTGTCATTGCATTTATCTATTATTCACCCAGGGTAGAGAACTAAATGAAGAACACCACTTCCCATCCACTCTCACCACCCACATGCACACCCTCACCCCCACCAGGCAGGATCTGGCTTGCCCTCATGTTACTGGTAGAATTGTTTTTCCTTGTATTCAGAAAAGACATCAGAACAAGGTCATATTAATCTGAAGCAATCAACTCATGATGGTGTAACTTTAAACCAGAAAGACCGTTTGGGATTTTGAAACTTTGTTATAGGTTAGAGAAGGGAGAAGATTCTTGTTGAATATTTTAAAAATAACCCACTGATTCTGAATTCAGTAATTAAATAATTACATTTCTCTCACTTGTCTTAGAATAGCTAGCAGTGCTGGGTGAAATGCAGCTGTCCTTTGTCATGAACTGTTCTTCAAATGGAAAGACTATCTTGTGAAATTTTTGCAACACTTCATATCTCAGAAAGAAAGTAATGACAATATCAAGACCAACAACACCATAGGTGTTTAATTTTTTCCAAGCTGGAAAGATTTAAAATCAGACAAATAATTTCATTGTCTAGATACTAAAATCCCACCTTCACAGTAAATACACACACACACACACACACACAAACACTTTATACTTGCTCATAAAATAGGCAAGCAATGATTAACTTTATCCAACCCTCCCCCAAATAAATATAGAAAGACAAATTTTAGTTTGAATTAGAAGTAGCAGTATTTAGATATATCTAGAGAGAAAAAGCAGCACCACAGAAATCTTCAGGGTTAATTTGGGGTTAATATACCTTAGGCTTATGATTTTATTCCCTGCATTCCTGTCCTGTTTAGCAATTGGAAATCCTATAATTTGGACTGAGTTAGGTTTGGGATTTAGAATCCTCGATCAAGGGTCCTTTGACATAGAGACAGGGAATATGATTGCTATTGATCAAAATGCTTTGAATTGTGAGATTAAAATGCTCTTTAAGCATAAAGTATATTAAAAAATTATGATTTCTAAGACTATATACATGTAGGCTACGGACAGGAATAGGACCTGCTTTTTGCTGCATGAATGGCTGTCAAGGGAGATTATCAGATCCATTTACATGAAAAGGCCAAATATGGCATGTTTTACATAATGAAAAGAACACATTAAAATCCTCGTGAAAATGAAAAATGAGACAAGGCTGAAGAGTGTGGCCCTATTAAAAGGAGAGTTCTCACTTAAAATAATTTACCTTAATGGATTCATTCTTAAGCACTGTACATGAATAAAACTTTGATTTTATCTATTTTCTGTCATTTATTTTGTCTGCTGACCTTTTTCAATGTACCTTTGATAGAGTGAACTTAACAAATCTGGTTCCATTTCTAAAAAGTTTGTATTTATCGGAGGAAAGGGAACATTTTTCTTAAAAGAATAAAACAGCTAAAGAAAAGTAACACTTGATTTTGTGTCTGTGGATTTTCCCCACTTACTTTAATCTGACTTACTATGTAAGTCAGAGGGAAAACAGACATAACATGATTAATAACTTACTCTCATGACGTCAGAAATCATCAGAAAAAGGGTTAACTTCATAAATGAATTTCTATTTATTTTCATAGCATTTTATAATATATAAATTAGAAGAATTTAGAAAAATGATTCCTAATTTAAGTATTACTAGATTCAAAGGAATGCTGTATAAAAATTCTATAAACCCCTTCATTCTAACAATCATGCTCAATTTTTAATAAATTTGAAACTAAAATCTGTTGTAACATTTGCTTATCAAATGTATTCTTAAACCCTATAACACAATAACTAAATTAGGTTTCTTAGAAAAACATTATTATCTGCAACGAGACTACACCATGTCATCAAATCTGCGTTTTGGAATAATACTTTGTATGTTACACTTGGCTTTCTGTCTTCCTCATTTGATGCTCTCAACCCACATACACAAGAATGTAAGATACATTTCCTCCCCTATTTAATTGCTTTGGTTCTTCCTATCAAATTCAAATTCCCATCTGGGTTTTCTCATGGATTTTCAGTGTTTGGAGGGTTTTTTGGGAGGGAGGCTTAGAAACCTTAAAAATTCTCAACACACAGCCCTATAGCCCCAGCAGCCATTACTTTTCCCTGTACTACAATAAAACAAACAACAACGAAAAATAGAGTGGTAACTTGATTTACATATGGTCCAATTAAGATGCATGTTTTTAACATATTTGTACTATAAAATAAATTTTACTCAGTTTACAATTCCCTCTTGTTTTGGTGTACCAAAATGATTATACATTTAATGGATTAACTCTTGATAGTGGTTTTGATTTTGGATACACAGTATAAACAATCATTAAAGGGGAATTAATTTGGCTACACCAGATGGATTCCAATCTGTTTTGCAAGTTTATTACAATTCTCATTTTCTTACAATAATGAGAAGATAGGATGGTTTCTACTTTCACTATGAATCTCGTAAGTCCCTCATTCTTGGTTTGGCCAACTTTTCAGGAACCAAGAGAAAAGGTAGTTACTTTGAAAATAACCACAACCTATTTTCCAAATGTCTTATTTCTGAACTTCATCTAACGCATCTTACCCATCTCTAAAACTCATTGATTTAAGTGTACGTAGCATTAGAAAAAATATTAATTTCAAGTGTGCTAGTTTTCTAAGATAATTTTTATAATATGAAATTCTTTTAAAATATTTTTATAATTTTAAAAGAAATTAAGTATTTAAGCTTCACTGCATTTAATATTCTAATGTGTGTTTTCTAAATATGCAATGATACGAAATAAAACAGAATTGCCTCTAAACAGTTAACGAAAAGCCCATTTCCTACCTTTCCCATATGCTTATCTTTGAACTGAAGAGGTTTCTATTCCATGCCCAAGGAGCTGTCTATCTGGAGAAAGAGATTCTGATAGGAACTTAGTATAGATGGGACATTTTCAAAAGAAAGGCAGAAATGGAAAGTTAGGTCACAAAATAAAGAAAAAAGCAGCCTCGGATAGAAATATCATGTATATACAACAGGTCCTCACAGTGTTTCCACACTGGTTATGATAAAATTCTGGAGAGAGACAGAGAGACAGAGAGAGAAATGTAGACTGAAAGAGCACACACATACATACATACACGCACACAGTTAAGGAAGGATCCAGACAGTCATAAAAAAAAGAAAAAGGAAAAAAAAAGATAGGGTCTCCCTAGTGGCACAGCGGGGGTTGAGCGCTGCACTGTGAAGCACGAGTTGATCCCAGGCCACAGAGGGGACCCATGTGGTGCTGCAGACCTCTCCTGCCTCACCCGCTGTTCCCCTCAGCAGTGTGCTTCAGTAAGTCTGCCTGTTCTACTCCCGGCTCTGTCTCTGGTGAATCCTCTCACCTCCCACGACTCTGGCCTGTACCCCAGCTCTTGTATGCATAAATAAATAAATCTTAAAAAAGAAAAGATAGAGACTAGAGTAATGAATACCATAAGGAACAACCCTAAATGAAGCACAGATCTAGGTAGAGACATATTGATACAGGTTGCGAAAGGCTCCACAGAAAAGTGAATCAAGAAGACATAGAGACACAAAAAGCAACAAAAATGGAAGAAAATAAATTGAAAAATGAGAAACTCCAAAAAAGAAAGTTTAAAATAACTACCAAGGTGACTACCCCTCAAATTCAACCCATATACACATTCTATCAGATCTACCTTCAAGATATATCCCAGATTCAAAACTATGCCTTAGGCCAGGTCATCAGCATCTCTTTCCTGACTACTCAATTGCCCTCCAAACTGGTCTCCCTACTTTATGACCATCCTCACTATCTAGTCTTCACCTAGCAACCAGAGTCATACTTCACAGTAAACTTCACAAGATTTTACTGCCATTTTCTTATTTATTTATTTTTGCACAGAAGAACTGGGATGTAGGCCACAGGTACAGGGCAGGGGGAAGAGAATGTAAAGATTTACCAAAAACAGAATGGGGAGCAGAACAGGCTGATCTATTCAAATTCACTGCTGAGAGCAACAGCAGGCAAGACAGGAGAGGTCTGTCCACCATGCAGTTTACTTCCTGGCCAGGGATCAAACTCATGCTACAGTGGCTGGTAATAGCTTGTTAGGGCTGAGACTTTAACCCCTGCACCATCAGAGAGACTCCTTTACTGCCATTTTCCATGTACTATAATAAGTTACTATTCTAAAAGGTCTCACATTATCTGGTCCCCACCCAATTCTCTTTTCCTCTTCTCCTATTTGCTTCCTTCTCTCCAGACACATTTTGATAACCCTCTAATACATAACTCTGACATCAGGGACTTCCATACACTGTTCCCTTCAGTTGGAATATTCCTCCCCAAATATATGCATTAATTGACCACTTCTTTTATTTAGACATCTCTTTATAAGCCATTCTCTCAGAAATGCACGCCCAACGTCTTTATCTAAATAGCAGGTATACTTCTTTCTATCCTACTACTCGCTACCTTGGCCATCAGTTTTGTTGTTTTCATATTATCTTTTGATACTTTACATTATCTGATATAGTGCCACATACACTGTTTCTCTGTAATCTGTATGAAAGTTTCAGGGCAGGTATTTGGTATGATTATGTATGTCTAGTGCCTACAACTAGCACAAAATAGATGCTGTGTTAATATTTGTTGAAATATGAAGTAGGGCATGTGCATAAAAGCTCTGATAGAGCAGAAGGCAAATACAAGTTATAATGGTGATACGCTTGTAAACAGGAATTCTGACAGCCTGCCTTGTATTAAATTCATAATATTATTATTAATGAAATAAACCAAATGGACGTTAGATGGTTGCAATAGCTACAAATTAATTGGAGACTTCTTATGGTCCCCTGGGGCAAGTTAGAACATCAACCATTCACTCTGCTCAAATGCATTAGCTGTACATTAATTGATGTGCTGGATCCCCTTCCTTTGGTCCGTCATTTCTCCTGCCCTTCTTCCTTCCACTTTCTTTTTTTTATTATTTTTTAATATAGTGTATTTATTAGTCTTGTACACAGTAAACACATAAATATTTTAAATCAATAGCATTCACACATTTTGGTTTGCATGATTCTTAATTCTATAAAATATATAATCTGCTAGTCTACAAAGGAGATGGTGATGGGGAATACATGGGGATTACAATTAATGGCAAGTATATGTAAATTTTAAAATATTTTAATAAAAAAAACAAAAAAAACCAAAACTGTTAAATATAAGATGATATTCTGTACTTTACTAATTATTATGAATAAGAAATCCTTCCACTTTCTTGCATGCTTCCCTGCTTAATGGCTTTTCTGCTTTCTTTTGAACATATTTATTATTCTTTTTTCCTACTGTCCTCTTCCTTTAGGGTGTCCCAGTTTGGGTGCGCATCGTGCCAAGCCTACTCTCTAGGGATGGTGCTGCCCTTGGATTGGAAGAGTTACATTTGGAACAGACTGGGCAGTGAGAAAAGAGCAAGCAACATGGACCCTTTCACAGTCTCTTCTGTATGGGGACAAAGACTTTGGCAGCTTCTGGATCAATGACTAATTAAAAGTCTTCTCTATGTATTTCCCATCCCCCCTAAACATGAACCAGTGACTCCCCCTTCCATTGAGCATCTCAACCAACCATGACTCTCCTCTACCACAGAAACCTGGAAATCATTTAAGTGCACACTTGTACTCTTTCTCATCTGTCATTTCCCAAACACTAGTCATTTATACTGTAGTAAACAGTACATTAGCCACCAGACAGTTCCTAATCTGTCATCCTTTTTGTTAGATTCACTCTGTCTATTCAACAGAGGGGCCACTCAAAAACTCTCCCCCTTGCTAATGAAGAGTCAGACTTCTAATCTTGTTCAGTTTGTTCTTGGACAAGGTGGGCTGAGAATACTGCAAAGCCAAAATGTGATTTCCTTGATCTTTGTGAGTTCCTTTTTCAGATTCTGATTTAGAGAGAATGTTTAAAGAATATTAAAAGAGAGCTCCAAAATGAAGAAGTAGACACTTGGCAATATAATGATAGGACTAATCGTTCGATTTCAGTATCTTATGTTACCTGCTTTGCCCTGCAAAAATAAGAAGGGGATCTCAAGAGGAGAGATGAGTGCCAATATCATGAGTTTCAATAGCCAAGGACTGCACTGGATTCTAAGATTCTGTTTCTGTTTCTGCCATTAAACTTGGGTATACCTCAACATTCTTGAGACTCACTATCCTCATTAGTAATAAAAATAACAACAACTAGTATCTAAGATCTGTTGGGCACATGATATGATAAAGAATGTGTAGTTTTCTTTGTAACAATTTTATGCAGTTTTTCTTTATAACAACTTTCACTATAACAAAATTTCTTTATAACAACTCTACGTAGTTGAACATATTATCATTTTCATTGTGTACATTAGAAAACGAAGTCTTATAGAACTTAAAGGATTTACCCAAGTTCAAACAACTAATAAATGGTAAAGCAAAATTTTACGTTCAAGTCTACACAACTCCAAAGGGAAGATTTAAAACAAGTTATTAGCATTTGAAAGAGGAAGGGTGAAGGCCTGTGGAAACATAAGTAATTTGGATGGTAAAACCTATGCATTATTTTCTTTTTTTAAAAAAAAAAAGATTTTATTTACTTATGATACAAGAGCTGGGGTACAGGCCAGAGGTGCAGAGGGTGAGAGGATTCACCAGAGACAGAGTGGGGGGCAGAAAAGGTGGATCTACTGAAGAACACTGCAGAGGGGAGCAGCAGGCGAGGCAGGAGAGGTCTGCTGCACCACGTAGGTCCCCTCTCTGGCAAGGGATCAAACTCGTGCTGCAGTGGCTGTGGAAGCTCCATAGTGCAGCACTCAACCCCTTGCACCACTAGGGAGACCCTATATATTACTTTCTTGAGAATGTAGCACATACTATAAAGAAATGACACAACTTCAGGGGGTCTGTGGACTGTGGGCCTGACAGCAATGTCCTTTCCAGAGCTGACATTCTATGACCCTGTGAGTCTCGTGCCTGACCTTTAGTTATGTAGTTAATCAGGTGCCTTGACCCTTAACTAAAGAGGACATTACATTCCTAGGTCCAGACTGTACTGTATAGGCCATGGTCATATTTCAGGCAAGTGACAGCTAACTGCCATCACACAGTAGCAACCTTCAATTCATATTAACCTGCACTGGCATTATAACTAGCAACTGGAGGCAACAGATTCTTTATTCCAGATCCAATTCTGCATCCCCGAGCCATTCAGTCCCCCAGCTGTTCCCTTTTCTATTTTGCTTTGTTTCATAAAGATAGTCATTTAACTTCCCGTCATCTTCGGCTCCTAATTGCCACAGCCAGATGGAATAACTCACTGCTGGGTGAATCTGAAACTATTTCATTCTGTGACATTGACCGAGAGAGTCCATGTCCCCATAGGAGAATTCTGATTGAATCACTTGGTTACTATTTCCCCCAACATCTGGCAGAATTTTGCTTTTTCCTTTTATCAAATGAAAAAGGAAAATCTATAGTTTTTTCAACACATTAGGGACAAAGATATGTGTGTATATATATATATATCTGTGTATTTTAATGGATATATGTACAGGTTTTAATTTAAAAAACACACAGCTGTAAATTCACATATATTGTTTCAAAAAGTTTTTTTAAGAACTTCAGTAAAATACATGAAAACTTTTCCTCTGCTTTTGTGAGGAGTGGGCAGTAACTGGGGTAAGTATAGACTCTGCAATATATGAATTGTTTTTTTGGGCTTGCACATGCTTCTTGCACATCTTCCTGTTTGGCAGATTTTGCTAATTGGATATCACTCTGCCACTCCCTCCCCACCAAGCATCACTTTTCAGAAGCAGGGTTCCTGTGTGTGATTTGAGGTGATGGGACTGTATGGCTGACAGATCCACAAATTGTTATTGATCTTCATTAGACACCTGAGACTTGTGAGTGATTCTCACATGCCTCAGTATCCATAGGTCAACACCTTCACAAGCATCTAGAGATAATTCTCTTTCCTCTCTTAATTACAAGACAAATAAATCGTACACACTTCTATAGTTTAGCTATTGGAGCAACACTTCCCCTGACTGAAGAGTTCATGGAGACTATGAGTCAATTCATGTGTGTTTTTCATTGTCTTTGGGGTTTTTCCCTACACCAACGAGGGCCTCAAATGGGAAGAGAGAAAAGTGACTGATAATTACTGATAAGCTTCTATTTACCACACACAGGCTGGAACTTGGCCTTTTTAATCATCATAATGACTTGAGAGGCAAGAGTTACTGATATATGTTTTGATAAAGAAAAACCTACCTTAGAAAGAGAAGCAACAGAGTCAAAGCCACATGACCACATAACCATGTGTTTGATCATAAGCCAATCTGACTCCAGTTCCACATCTTTGTTTAACTCCAAAGTCTCTCCCATCGAAAAAATAATACATTACTTGACTGTAAAGATTTATTCATTAAGCTTTGCCATAGCAAGACAACAGGCGGGTCCACTTAACACCAATTCATGATTGCATTTCCAGTCCTGTCTTCCCTATGAAACTTAAAAGCCCAAAACTCAATTTCCCAGCTTCCCTGGCAGCTAGCACATGCTACATCATTCTCACCAATGCTGACCAAGGAGATACCCATAGGTTTATGATGTCCCATCCCTCCTGCCTGGAGATAAAGCAGCTATAATATGACTAAGAGGCAACAGGAAGGAAGCTGAAAAGCCAGCACACAAAAGACAATGAAAAATAGTGTGTAGTTCCCCAATAGCATAGCCAAACAGCAGTATCACCCTAAACTGCGTACCTTGATTTTTATTAGACTCTATTGATTTCACCACTAGTTTAAAAGCATATATAATTTGGATAGTACAACTTCAACCTCACCATGTGAACCTACTCCATTCCCCTACCAACAAAGCTCCAGTGACAATATACTATCACATTAGCCTCTCCATACTCTCCTCCCTCTTGCTTGACTCTCCTCTGTGGTAACACCATTTTTTTTTAAAGATTTATTTATTTATGCACACAAGAGCTGGGGTACAGGTCAGAGTCATAGGAGGTGAGAGGATTCACCAAAACAGAGTGGGGAACAGAACAGGCAGATCAACTGAAATCCACTGCTGCTGAGGGGAGCAGCGGGCAAGGCGGGAGAGGTCTGCTGTGCCATGTGGGTCCCCTCCCTGGCCAGGGATCAAACACCAGCTGCTGTGCCACGGATGCTTCACAGCGCAGCGCTCAACCTGCTGCACCACCATGGAGGCCCAACACCACATTTTTGACAGTCTATAGTTATTTTTGTGGTGTTTTGCCAATTTGTTTATTGTGATTATTTTCACTCCACAAATAAATGAAACCATCCAATCAGAAATTACCTTTCCCTTTGGGTTTATTTCAGTTAGCACAACCACCTCAAGATTCACCCGTACTTGGGCTGTTCACTTCTCAACTTGTGACTCAAGACCAGCAGCCTCGAAGTTAAACCAGTGTCAGGTGTGTTTTCTGTTAGTTGTAGCTGAGCAGCTACCAATCACTGAAGAATATAACCCAAACTCATCAAGGTCATCTCCTCTAAGATAGTTTCCATTGAAGGTTCACATTTCAAAGGACCATTTTATAGGCCTTTCAAGTTGAAAGAAAGTGTTCAAGAAGGGGGAGATCAATATGGGCAGGAGAAGGGAGAGGATAGGAGGCAGCTTCACCTTTGAGGCCGGCAGTGTGGAAAAGGTGTCAGGAAAGGAACAACTCTGGGCATTCCAGGCATAGTGACTCAGCCACAAGGTTGGAGGAATAGAGTCGATGACATGGGGCTGTGGAGCCAGTGAAGAGGACCTATTACATGAGCAGAGTAGGGAGCCCCAAACTAGTACAAGCTGGGGAGCAATGTGGCAAAGTGCTAATTAAGGCAGAAAATGTGACAATAGTACATAAAAGCCTGGCTGTGGTGAGCAATCAAAGGCTGAAACACAGGTAGAAAAACGCAGCAGTCCAGGATGTGAGAGGATAAATATGTGAGAAGAAAGGAGTAGCACTGAAAACTAACAGAAGATGTCAAAGACTTTTCTAGAAAAACTTCCACAGGACTTCAGAAGGAAGGAATAGGAATAAGAGAGAATGGTGATAAAGTGTCAAAGGTAGTGGAATGTCTTCATAAGGAATAGAGGGAACTGGACTTGTAGGCTGTGAGGCCCAGGGCCCATGAAAATTTTCCATTTTCACTGTGAGTCTCCGCATCTCTTTGAATATCAATGTCCTCATCTGTATAGTAGTGAGAACTTGGCTTGTCGACATGGAGGTTGTGTTGAAAATGGCAATTAACAGCTGCTTAATAAATGTTTCTTACTGTTGTTATTATATTAGCAAGTAGATGGCAGAACTCGCCTGGAGAAGCAGAATTTCATGAAGATCATATTCAGGATTTTTGGGAAACTGCCAGGATACTTATATTAGGACTTCTAGTGCTATGGGGCAGCAGTGGGAATAAGCAGTGAGGTGCACATATAATGTTAAACCTACCCCTTAAAAAGGTCGTTGTTTCCATGTCCTTCTCTGCAGATGATCCCTGAGAATGATAAAATGATACTCTAAATCTCCAGCTAGGACAAAAGTCACAGCTACCCACAAGATGTTACCCTCCTATTTTCATCCCACTCTAATAACTGATGGCATGGTTTTCACTGGTGCCTGTGTTAGGGAACAAGCAGATTCAGTATTAAATTAATCAAGAGAGTAGCTGTTACTCTCTCATTTATGAGGTTTTATTTTTATTTTAGGCCTGATTTTGAGGCACTTGTATTTAAAGAGACAAGGGAGAAGGGATTGGGGGACAAGTAAAGAAATCAAGGGGTTTAGAGGGAAAGGGAAGGAAGAGAAGGGAAGAGGGGAAGTGAAGATTCTTTCCAATGTCTTATTAGAAGTTACAGGGTATGGTGTGCAGTAGCTGCTAGCAGCCTTCTGTGTGAGAATGAATCTTAAGTCATTTTCTTGAGTTGCTGGTGGGGAGGAAAAATTTTACAATTTTGAAATGCCAACAGTAGACTAACCATTGTTCTAGAGAGTTACCTATTCCAGTTCCTTTAACATGACTTTTATATAATAAATGATTCTCTCAAGGTGAAAAAATCAAATTTAGAGTCAGAAATAGAATAAATATAACAATGCAATGGACACAAAGCACATGAAACAGGAATTCCGCTGTCTTCTCCACCTGGAAGGCCTCTCTTGCCACCACAGGTGTCCCTCACATCACTCGATCTCTGCTCAAATGCTCTTTCTCAGAGAAGTCTCCCTGGCTCCACGGATCTGTCCTTTATGGATTTATTTTCTTGGGGTGCTTATTTTCATTGGATGGTAGATTTTGGTTATTATCATGTCCCCACTTACTGTGAGTTCCACAAGCTCAGGGCTTAGCCTATCATACCCACCCCATGTTGTCCTCAGTGTCCCAAATAGCCCTGGGCACAAAGGTCGACACTCGTATTTCAAGAAATAGACCTAGCTCTCAAAGATACTAAGAGTTCATCCTCCCCTTTCAGAATACATTTCCCATTTTCAATCCCTAGGGACAGTGCCACCCAGGAAGCAGAGAAATGGCAATAGGTTTTGACTATCTGAGCCTCCTTCTGGTCCCCACCAACTAGAATGTTCTGCGGGAGAGGTACACATCAGCTTGAATTCCTTCCCTATGGATTCTTGGCCACCAGAGCCCCTACAACATTTCCTTTCCAAGTGGACTTCATGCAGTTGACATTGGCCCAGAAGACATCTACCCTCTGCTTTAAAACAAATAACCGATTACCTAATCTGAGGTAATGTGGACTCTGATCAAACTAATGAAGACATGGTGGCTGAAATCCTGTTTGCAGCCCACAGCACCATTAGGGAAGATTAATCACCTCCTAACCAGCACTATTGTATTCTGGCTCCCAGCAGCTGGAGAGGAGAGAGGTGCATCCATCACCTCATCCAGGCAATGCCAAATGCTGCTTCAGCCCATCCATTAGGGGACACCAACCCCCTGAAGCAGGGTCTTCAGATGAATATGGACAAAAAAAGGCCACTTGGTGGCGAGGAACAGTGCCACCTTCTGGGACAGTTACGGGACAATGGCACTGCTGTTAGCAGCGTGTTTGCAGTACGTGCAGTGGAAATGTAATCTGTGGGAATGCCTTTTCCCAATCTTCCTCTTCAGATAAAAACTCTTCGAAGGCAGAAGCAGTGTGCATCTCAGTGGTTCACTCCCAAAGTGACTGTTACAAAACCTAACTTTTATGTAAGTGAAGAAGCAGAAGCATTTATGAAATTCCCATGTGGACATGTACCAGGCACACACACATTCTTTAGCATAGAGTCCTTTCTTCCCAAGGCTGTCAGTAAACCTGAAAAGGAATGGTAAGGCAGTATCTAGTGTCTACTTTTAAATCCCTCCAAAAATGTCTTAGAAGATCACGTACCCAAAATACACAGGGCTATTCTGGGGTGAGAGTATTTCTGAAGTTCTCAGCTCACCTCTGAGAAAGCTCTCCAAGTGAAACTGTAAAAACCAACAAATTCAGATAACCTGTATCTTGGTACAACTGCAGTTCAATATCATTTTTATTTTATTAAAACTTGGATCTAGCCAGTGGTATGGAGGGTGAGAGGATTCACCAGAGGCAGAGTGGGGAACAGAACAGGTAGATTAACTGAAATACACTGCTGAGGGGAGCAGCGGGCGAGATAAAAGAGGTCTGAGGCACCATATGAGTCTGCTCCCTGTCTGGGGATCAAACTCAGGCTACAGAGATGATCGTCTGAGACTTAATCCCTAGGCCACCAGGGAGCCCCCAGCTCAACGTCTTTAGCACCTGTTCCTGGTAAAACACATTAACTATGGCAATTCAGGCACTGCCACTGGGATGGCTGTGCCCTTACCTCATTGCCCCAGGGTCTGGAGTCAGTTCTCCTACCGCACAAACCAGGCTGACACCAATGACCTTCACAGTCTGGCAGAGGATGTCATTACCAACTACCCATCCTTAACTTGTTGCATGGTATACAGTCAAATAAATAGGTGGTCATGTTTAAACTAAAGATATTTAAAAATAATGATACTGTATGATGCTTGCAGTGTTTAGGCAATTTTTGAATTATTCACATAACCCTGCATTTCTGAATTAAGAACCCATTGTTTGTGCCACTTCTTATCATGCTTATCACATTCAATCTAGTATGAAAGCAAATTGCACACTCTCATCCTCTCCACTAGATTGTAAGCTCTTGAGGCCTGGGCTGAATCACCCTCATCTGTAGATCCCCTGAAGTGCCTGCCACTTTCTAAGTGAATAGAGGCACTTAATAAATATCAGTAGAATTGGATTTTTTGAAGAGACCATACATCAAAAGAAGTAAAATGAAATTAATTTAATTGAAGCTTATTAAAATGCACTTTCTACTCTCCCTCCACTGCACAGGAAATTCAAGCCAGCACGAGATGAAGAGCATCTTCAGCGTCAAACTAACGATGATGGCTCTTCATTCTTGCTGTGGCTGGGGGCATGGTGGTGGCTGGGGTCAGGGAGACCTGCATTTATTCAACCTAAAAGTTGTTCTTAACAAGCTGAGTGAAGCTGAACAGATTCCTTCATGGCACTGAACCTGAGTTCCTCCATCTGTTAGGTTATAGGGTGGGTGGTTTAAGGACTTTAAATGGGATGACATGTATGTGTGTGTGTATTTCTAGACAGACAGACAGACAGATAGATAGATTTATCAAGAGCCCATTATAGTCCCTGGATCACAAAAAGCCTGTATCCATAAGAGGTACAGCCCACATTCTGTGACTGGAGTTCAACCCACTGAGCCAGCACCAGTTAGCTCCATTCATTGGTTAGACTATAGGAATGTTTTATTAGGAAAAAGAGCTTTTACAATTTAGTTCACTGACATAACCAGAATCTAACTTTAAGCTATTAAATAGCACAACAGAAAGATCACATACCTAAATCAGAAACTCAATACTTAGGAAAGAGGCCAAGACTCCAGAATTGAAGAGTATCGCATTTGTGTGTATGTGTGTGTGCATGCGTGTGCGTGTGTGTGATTTGGTGTGAAGGGAAAGTGCATTTTGAAAAGACAGTTTGATTCACTTTTGTGTTTGCTCAGAAAATCCTGCAATATGGAAAATGTGCGTAGGGGTTATCTCTACGGTGACGCCCTTCTGTAGTAAAGGGAGTAGATGACTTACTTCACCCAAGACCAAAAAGAACAAAGCTCGTTTTCCTGATAAAACATTCCTTGATGGGTTCCCTCTCCTATTTAACATAACTCAACTCTCCAGCCCCACATTCAAGCTCATCACCTAGCATCCTCCATATATGTCATTAGGAAGATGGACGGTATCTCCAACCTTACCTATTCCTACTGTTTCTTTGCTCTGCATGCCACACTACTTCTCTGGCCCTATTACCCACACCTTTCCATTCATCAGCCCCTGCCTCCTTCAAGATCATGCTCCACCAGCTGTCATCGCTCTCTTAAAGCCTAACTTCTCTCTTTATCCTCTGCCTAAGTTCAGAATTGAACCTTTTAGCTCGAAGGGTAATCTTCCTTCAACCCCTTCCACCTTCTGGCTACTACCTGGTCTTGTCTGCCTGCACTGCTTTGCTTGAAGACATCCCACTAGCTCCCCTGCCTGCTGCTCTCACCACTCCACGGTCACTGCTCCTGCTCCCTAACTGAAGTGACTTACCACTTGCTGAGCTCAGGAGCCATTCTCCGCAGCTGCCTCCCTAGACCTCTAAGTTTCATTTGACATCGAGAGTTACTTCTCCCCTTACAAAACTCTGCTGGACTGGCCTCTGCATCACTGGGATGCTCTACCTTTTCTGAACTCTCCACCTTGCCTTCCCTGTTTTTTCCAAGGCTACTGCTTCCTACCAATTCCAGGTGAAGTATCTCCTGAACTCCATTCAATCCATATTCAAATGTCCTTTCCTTACAGAAATCTTCCTTAACTGCATTTCCCCTCCCCCACTCCATTGCAGTCCTATTCCCACTCTCCTTACCTTGCTTTGTCTTCACATCACTTATCATTATGGTCATTATTTGATGTGTGTTTATTGATTGTTATCCCACTAAAAGCAAATTAGAGGTTAGCTTATTGGAAAAGATGTATTATCATGAATTTATAATCTAGAGAGTTGAGTTGCATGCAAATAATAAGAGCAGTTGCCTTTGAGACCACATCAGTCCAGGTATTGAGACAGATGTTAGATATAAGTCCCCAGCTCACCCTCAAGACCAGACACCCTATTGCAAAACTTGAGTATTACCTTGAGAAAAGTCAAGTTCCAGGGAGGTACCTGACCATCACTGGAAGCCAAAGGTAGGGCTTGACCCAGAACTACTTTCTCCAAAGTGCCTATCCCTGCATCATTTATGCTAAATTAATGAGAGCAGTTATTCATAATAGAAAACAGAAAGAAGAGAGTTTCCTAGTTCTCACAGAGAGAAGCTTTACTGAATGAGGAATTAAAAATTACACCAGTAAAAGATAAATCAGATTTTGATAAGTGAGACAAAGATGTGGAGACAGATGTTTGATCAGCAGCAACAAAACCTGAGAGCCAGGGGGCAGGAGACCCCAGGAGCTGGGAAGCACCTGGGTACTTCAGTCATAACTGATTTAGAGAAAGAGACTTTTTTTTATTCTTTGAAAGATAAGTGACTCTCTTGGAGGCAAATACTGAGATACTGGCAATAGGTTTGTGGGACTCCTTTTAGAAATCGAAGGCAGGAAAGAGACAAAGGACCAGAGAATTCAGGATGAATATATTTACTGCAGACTCATTTATTGATTCACTTACTCATTCTAAATGTATTAATGAAGGACCTGCCAGTCCTTGTCCTGAATGGGACCTGGACATTTCTTGTCACCAGAGTGACTTTCCCACCTCCCCTCCGGGCCACTTGAAAGTTCTGCTCAGCTCCAAAGGCTGCAGACAGAGCCACTGTTCATGAGCCTGCAACAGAACTTCACATGTGATGCAGACAACATGGGGAGGGCAGCAGCTGGGGACTAAAACAGAAAGCTGTGAGCGAGGGATGGGTCCAATAGAATGACTTACCTGAATGCATGGAATTGGCCCCAGAAAACCACAAATAGGAGAGAGACTTGTCAAGCTGGAAATGTTCTTGGATAGGGTGGATGAGCACACACCCTGGTGTTGTGGCGGACATTGCCCACAGGGAGGCAGTGATACACCCCTTTATGGAGTCACCTAGCTCAGAGTGAGCCCTCAGGAACAGACGTAGGGGCAGACAAGGTAAGTTACATACAGTGATCGTGGCCAACCACCCATTAGTCCACAAGTATTTGAAGATCAGCATGCCTCGTGCTCGTTCATTGTCATGAGCACTACAGATGAATGTCTGCCATGGAGTTCTCTGTCTCTACAAGCCTTTCTGCATTCTTTGCTCCAAATAGGCTTGTTGCTCAGGAGTCGATCCCTTGCCTCCTCTGTCATTTGCTCTATGTGTTTGTTCTCTACAGCCAGGCTCACTGCCTTTGGCAGCATCCTCTCTTGTCATCATAATTTATAGACTTGGGACCCTCAACTGGAACAAGAAGAGTTTGGGGGTAAAACAAATTGTTGTTAGTTGCAGGAAGGTTCGATCATTGCTCAGGGTCATTCAATTAGACAACGGCAGTGAAACAAAAACTTCCAAGCCCTCCAGGTTAGGATAAACCCTGTGCTGTGTGCGCCTAGTGTGTGCCTTGACTGCCTTCTGCGACATCCATCACTCTTGTAGCTATTTATTTAATGCTTGTGTTCTCCACCCAATTTCAGGCTCTGCTAAAGCTGACATGGTGTCTATCATTTTCACTGTGAAGGACCCTGTTTCCAGCACACTCCTGGTGTACAGCAGGTGGACAAAATCATTTGCTGCATTTATTTTTAATGTGTAGACACTGTCACTAACTGTCTATAGAAATGATTTTCTAAATCAAACTACTTCCTTTGCACAAGATGGCTTGGACACTGAAGACCTTGTGTCATTGCAAAGAAGGAGTTGGGGCCTCAAGCAGACACTAAGGATGGGGATCTTTAAATAAAAATACAACAGATGCAAGTCAGAGGTGCGGATAACTATGTTCAAGTGGTATAATCCAGACATGAACCAGCGTGGACTCGGAGGTGCTGGTTGTGTAACAACACAGATTTCCTCCCCACTGTTCAGTCGCAGCCACTTTGTAGCAGGCCCCTCCTGCTGTGGCTGCTGCCTTGGCAGCCTTCTATTTCCAGAAAGAGCAAAGGAGATGCACAAGGGGGCACAGAGGAGGTGAGAAGAAGGATGCTTGCTTTGGAAATGCACCAGCAGTCAGAGAAGCTGCCCTTGCAGATGTGGTCCTGGACACTGGGAGCCACTTGAGAGTGTCCTTGAGCAGGAAGCAACAGAAAGCCAATGACTTTGAAAACAGAGCCACTTCCACACTAGACAGGTCAGACATCCTGAGACTGGCAAGAATTTATGCTGTCAAAAGGATTCAGAAGAACCATAGGAACAGTTCTCTGTCGTCACGTGTGTAGTGTCCGAGAGTAAAATGCTTAAAGGTGATTCTGCATTCGACATCATGTGACAAGGACAAATCTCTTGGAATTGAGTCATTCCAGGTCATGACTCCAAGTGCCCATTTTCCTAGACCCTGACACAGAAAGTCTAGAGAGGTGACTGGATTGGCAACTGTCAGCTTGAAAAGAGGAAAAGTCTTCTCTGGGCTTTGCGGTCTGCTTTGGGCTGGGAATTCCAGATGGTTCCTCCCTTAGGAGGAACATAAGGGAACCAAATGAGGATCAAGGAAAGGAATAAGAACAACAATAATAATAACAATAACAGCAATAAAGA